>MPNW01000277.1:151780-165065 GCA_011800805.1 Hirudo medicinalis
TCTAGACTCATATTGAGCATACTCATTTTGCATCATAATCATCATTCTGCAGTCCCAGATTTTCTAATCAGTCCTGCCACCTGGTGATAAATTGAAATAAAATAAAATAAAAACATGCTCGAGGTCGTCCATAAATTATGTCAACAAATTTAAGGCAATTTTTGACCCCCTCCCTCTCCCCCTTGTCAACAACTGTCAATCTTCTGGAGACCCCCTGTCAAAATTATGTCAAAAAACTAACCACCCCATAAATTATATTTTGTTGACAATTCTTAACTTGTACCTTGTAACATTTTTAATTTGTGACTCTTTTATTTTGAAAGTAAGTAAAATAATTGATAAACTGAAAATTATTGTCAATTTTTTTAATGTCAGCTTCTATCATCTTCCCATGGGAAGCCAAAAGTTCTTCTATTGTAATGACAGAATATTATTATTCTATTATTATTAGAATATAGATTATCATTAGAATTAGAATATTATTATTCTACTATTATTAATATATAGGCGCAGTATTGGATTCAACATTTCCAACAATTTGTTGAACTGATGAACTAGACAAATCAACATTATTTTCATTTAACCATTCAGCACATAAAATATCGGAATTTTCTTTGTGTGCAATGATTGCCATCAGCTCTTTCTGTCGTTTGGCAGCCACTCGAATTGGCTGAAGGTTTTTTTTTGTCGATAAACATATGTTAATTTGTTGTGCCCATGATCGCATCACTTGTTGGTGTTGCTGAACATATTTCGTTGACATGTGAAGGACGCCGACAAAAATTTCGGGCTCCTTAGGCAGTGCTTGGTAGGCACAGCAGTCACGGGCCCATATGTTATGGCAATTTGGTAATGGAAAAGTAAAAAAAAGTTCATGATTGTAAAATTTCAATATTTTAAAACCTGGTGGGCACTTAAAAATGACTGGGCCCTTGGGCACTTGCCCCCTCCCCCCTCCCTCATTTCGGCGGCACTGCCTGTGAAGCAACATAGAGATTATAGATTTTGCAAATCCGTTCAAGGAGTAACGACTGATGGACTATCAGTAATATTATAAATCAATCTGTTAAAATTTATTATTTCCTCCCTCCCCTATTTTGTTGACATAATTTATGGACGGCCCCTTATTCGTATATTTTTTTGTAATTTGTATTTAGTCGATCTTTTGAGTGCCTTATCCGAATAGGATATGAGTGCTCTTTTTAATCGCGCTACCCTTTATGTATCGCCCCTACCAGAGGGATGGATGGATTAAATTGATATTTTTCAGATTTAAAATATTTTAATGATTTTATAACTTCATCCCAAATTAAGTTCCAATAAATCCTTATTTTTACTCTATCCGTTTAGTGGCCCACGAAATAAACCAGACTGTGTGTTTTATTTTATTTGTTTTAATGCGTAATTAGAGGAATAAATCATAACTTGGGAATGTTGTGAAGCTTTTTGCGTCGATCAGAAATACTGCGCATGAGTGATCCATTGCCAACCTCTGAGTCAAACGAAGATTACAAATTGTGCCAATGTCTAAGTCTCCAAATGGACGAATAGAGGCTTAAGTCTCAGGGGTTGTTCGTAAATGACATCAAGCACTTGGGGGTTCGGGGTTTTGTATCATAATAGTCGGATAGGTTGGGATTACTGATTGGTTATTACGATGCTCTTAAAAGGGGTTCGAAACCAGGCCTATTCGTGACCTGATTGAGAGTTTTAAGTTAAAGAGAAAATAATGTGTTTTAAATAAATATTGTAATGATAAAGTAATTATTTAAAATCGAATATAAACTTAGATTTTCTGAAAATATTGCTTATTTAAAGTGTTGAAATGCTGTGAGAATAGAGGAAACAAAAGGTGACACTACAGACATTTCTAATCAGGTTAATGAGCAATAAAATAAATGCTAATATTTTGCCATGCATGAAACGTTCTGCTATTTAGTTTATTACTCAAATTTTCTCCGAAAAACTCTTCAGAGTCTTTAAGGCCGAATCATTCCAGTTCAGAACAGAACATTAGTAATAACGAAGCTGACTCAATTAAAGTTCGTCGTTATTTCCATCAAGATGCTTGATTTAAATTGGTCGTTAATTGAAACTTATTTTATTCAATTTCACGTTAATCCTCTAATATCAAATATCAGGTATTTAATAATAGGTAGATTTGGTTCATAATCGGTCTGCATTAAAATCTTGTTCGCAATTGTTCGTAATTCGAGACTGAAAGTTTGAAGCTTTTTGACGATCAAGAAAATTCCTTTTTAAACTAATAAACCGTTAATCAACTGACTAATTTTATTCACTGAAGCCTTTTTTTATCAAACTTTGGAAAACAAATTTGGTTCGAGAATAAGAGGTCTTCTATTTTTAGATTGGCTCTGCCTCAAGAACAAAAACAATAACAGCTCACTGCAAGGCCATGCATCAGCTGAGATTTTGTAGAACCTGGGGCTGGAATTAACTCATTTTATTTTATTTGCAAATATTTTAATTTTTTTTAAATATTCCTCATTAAGCATTTTAAAAAGGCAAGCCGTGTTGTAAGTGCAATCTAATAAATGTCGGTCATAAAAAAATATTACGAAAGCGATCAAATAAAAATTTTGCTAATAATTGGAAGTCGATTAAACAAAATTCATACTTTGTAAAACTTTAAGATAAATTAAATTAAATCCCATTTCGACAGAAATAAATTTGCTCTGGTTCCTTGTTCTACTTAAAAATCCCACTATTTTGACGTCTGAAGTCTGCTGGCGACAGGGAACCAGCTAGATGTTTGTTCCATGCACAGGGTAATATAACAGTACCACTTATATGGTATCCACAAGTTGATGGTCGATCTTCGTGGTGCGTCGGTTTCTACGTCGGTGCCACCGGAGTGAAGCAGAAGTTGAATTTATTTATTTATATTTTGTGGGGTTAAATAAATGAACTTGAAAACCAGCGACTTGCTGCTCATATTTGCTTCTCAGGCGTTATGCGAGCATTCGACCGACTGAGACAATAGAGGCGAAGAATCGGTTGGACTTCTTTTGTTCTCCGTTATCCGAATATTTCTAAATGACCGCTACGAACGGAAGTTGTAAAACTCATCCGTCTATTACCGAGGACGGACTGATGATGGAAGAGGACAGCGAAATGACCAGCATAGCCCTGCCAGGTGTATTGAATAACAAGATGAACAACTCTCAACTGTCATCCTGTATATCCAATGGCAGCTACTCAAACAGATCCCCTACTCCTGCTCAGACTCAGAAGGACTCCATAGCCAAGTCTCTCACAAATTTTGACATAGAAGTTATCAGGATCATTGCCCAGCATCTCAGATACCTGGGACTAAAGTTGGTACTTTGTGCATTAGCTTTACATGTTGTTCGATGTAGAAATGGCTACATCGATCGAGCAAGATTTCTTTGAGTTTACCTTTTATGTGTTGGGGTTTGTTTTGAATAAAAACATTCCATGATTTTTGACCTGACTTTCTGAATTTCTCTTGTCTGTGATGAGTCTCCTCTGAATTTCACGATTCTTTACTTTACTTTTGACAATCCGCCATTTGAGCCTTTCGTTTTTGTTCGATAAAGTCGGACGTTCGACATGCTGGCTTCAGAGTCCGGATGCACTCTCGAGGATCCGAATGCTTCCAAGCTCAGAGCCAACATCTTGAGCGGACAATGGGATCAGGTGATTTTCACCATTTAATTGTCCACAATTCATTAATAATTTATTTTTACTAAATGAACCCTGATTGGGTTTAATTATGATGGTTTTTAATTGTAACATTTAGCAAACTTGGGAAGCTAACTTTGTTTGTGTTTGTGTTTTAATTAGAAATTGCAGTGATTAAGTAGAAGTCCTGAATTATGAATTAATGGGAATTGTGAGCTTAAAATAATAATGGTGATGGTGATGATGGTAGTGATGGTGGCGGCGGTGATGATAATGATAATATTAACAACGATATTGTGGTAATAGGACTCCTGTCTATGTTGCTATTATTGTTGTTGTCGTCGTCGTCATTGTAGTCAATTCAGATATTAGTAATTAGTTTGAAGTTCCACTTAAAACGTTTTTAGCTGAAGTCAGACAAAGAGGCATAATTGATTGCCTTTCTTAGTCGAAAACAACACTTCTCGCTCCATTGTTTTTCTCGACTTTAACTGCGATGATTGCGTCATTAGATCATCACGTCATCACCGTGCCATTGCAACGTAACTTGCTCTCAAGCCGGAGATTTCAAGTGAGAGTGCGAAAGCCGTCGCATTTGCATCTCCTCGTCGTCTGCTCCGGACGGTCGAGCGAATCCGTCGTAATTGACGACCCCTGATCGACGACGGTCGCCGGCGAAGTTTTGCCGGACACCGTCGTGGGTTTGGCATTTCGAGTGGTAATGCGGACGAGATAAAAAAAAACCTTCGATCGAAAGTCTAAAGAATCGATGATCGACTCGGAATAATTATTTGAATATTCGGTGCGTGAATTTGTTATCGTCGATCGCGATTGTTGTTAGTCGTAATCACGGAAAATAGTTATTATTATTATTATTATTGTCGTCGTTGTTCGATCTTTTCATCGTCAATGAGGTTTCGAAGAGTTGCACTTGATCGACCGTTGCCTTCGTATCCTCGTAATTATAACTTTAATCTGTTGTTATTAATACTATTAATAATTTATTTATAATCTGTTGTTATTAATACTATTAATAATTTATTTACAATCTGTTGTTATTAATACTATTAATAATTTATTTATATGTCACCGATCGATTGTAATAGAATTTTTATTGGATAATAAACATTTTAATCCGTTTAAATTGTTACCATTTATTTTGGAAATGCTTTTAACTCAATTGATTTAAATTTCTGTCGTTCATTGTCAGGCCGAAAGAGACTTAGAAATACTGCAGGGAACTCTGAACATAACTCAGTCTGATCTCATAGTCAGTTGAATTGTTGTTGTTGTTGATAGTTGTTTTTGTCATCGTAGTTGTTATCGTTATTGTTGTCGTCGTCATTGTTATTGTTATTGCTGCCACTGCTGATATTGTTGATCCAACAACATCTCAGATAAATATGTTTAAGAATGCTTGGAAATAGATAATAATAATAATAATAATCGACTGATAATGTCGTGAGAATGCAATTGCCACGATGTCATCCCGATGCACGTCTTAGTCATGGCTTACATAGACTTTTATGTCACATTGTGTTTTTATCACATATGTTCAATAATTCACAGCAGTGTCATAAACATTATTGACGACCTCTCATCACCAAGGAAATCAGCTTCTTAGCAAGAGCATCACATCACTATCATTAACATCACTTCATCATCATCATCATCATCATCATCATCTTCCACTCACCAGAGGATGAAGTTCCTCCTGTTCGAGCAACAATACATGGAGGTGTTGGAAGCAGGCGACTTGTACCACGCACTGGACATTCTCAGGAAGCAAATAACTCCACTCAAGTACAATGTGGAACACGCACACAAGCTCTCCTCGTGAGTTTATTTTAGCTTGGATGGGTGGGTAGGTGATGGATGGATGGATGGATGGATGGATGGATGGATGGATGGATGGATGGACGGTTGGATGGATGGATGGATGGTTGGATGGATGCTTGGAGAGGTTGGTAATCGGATTAAGTAGATGTGAGAATGAATTTAAGAAGCGATGACAATGAAGACAGATTTTAATTTAGGCATTGATTTCTAAAAAAAAATTTCCTTTTCTTTTACGTGACAATTAAGTGCAATTAATGTCATCATCGATCATTACTTTATGTCACGACCATTACTTCTGCCCGACCGATCCGGCCTCTCTCGTCTGCCTTTCCTTTTTCTTTACCTTTTCTTATCCTCATTACCATTGGTCAAAGAGCATCCAAAAAATGCTTGTTTACCTTTCGATCATCCGCTCGATTGAATTTTTTGCGGGCAGAAGGCGACGGTCGCCGACAGAGTTTTTCAGGGGGAGGATTTATTTTTGTTTTTCCCGGGGGTTCTCGGCTGATGTCGCGTCGTCGACATCGTCTCTGTAGCAACGACACAATAACATTAAAGATGATGATAGTAATACTTGTTATCAGATTATCATGAGGTTGATGAATGGAAGGGATGGAGAAAATTATTTACCGTAATATTACCATAACAAATGGCCATTTCATTGATATCAGATATCAAATTATTTACACTAAATATTTGATTGATATCAGATATCAAATTATTTACACTAAATATTTGATTGATATCAGATATCCGAACATCGGCCTACCTAACAAGAGTCAATCTTATTGGTTGTTTGGTCAGACAATCGATTGACCCGAACGGGCGATTGCTTTGCTCTTTGCTACTATTTAAAACATCCAACCCTCAAATTGATGTTCACCTATCTCGTACAGGTATCTCATGTGCAGTTCACCTGACGAGCTCTATCAGATGTCAAAATGGCCAGGAAAAGGACCAATGTCGAGGTCAACTCTGTTGGATTCCCTCCAGGGTAACATTGACATAGTTGCATAAAATTAACCACTTCGACGTTTCTCATTGGCCGAGCTATCGAGGCGCAAACTCTTTAATATTAACGAGAAGGTGTGCATCGTTTGCTCCATTGCTACCTGGTTCGGTGCTCGCCTGGTCGTCGTTAGCATTCGTTTTGGTGTAATGAGAAGCATTTCTCCAATGATTACCAACTAATGAATTATTCCTCACCACTGCTGTCTTCCTGTGATTAAGCCACAAAAACTGTAAAAAAAATCATCCATCAAAGGCTTTGTTTTCATCATTTTCACCAATCTAGTGTTCGTCTGTGAAGCAAACTTTTGTAAACAACTGGGGTTTGATTTAGACTGGCTCGACCACTGTCGATGTCTTCCACTCCTCGTGTCTGAGACAAAAACAAATGCTGTAAACGCCAAACGGGGATCGATTCCATCGAGTCCCATTTTGAATGCAATTTATTAGCATCCAAGTTCATAAGCATTTCTCGAGATCTCGCTTGAGAGGCTCGGAAGCCAGACCTGGGGAGAGCCGCCCCGGACGCTCGAAACCTTTTTTGCTTATCGTGTTTGATTCGTCGGCATTGCTGCACGTTGCCTCCATTCTCGATAGAATCCTAAGGTAATTAATTAATTAAGTAATAAGGTGTAATTTTAACGGAGCACGCATAATTCGACCGACGAAGAATAGAGATTACGTTTCCACTCGAAGGACGTCGGCATTCTCCTCCTCGGGCGAATGTCTCGGCACGACCGAAATGGCGTTCGTATTTTACGGATCTTAATGTTTTTTATTGCGGTGAATAATAATAATAATAATGTTCATATAATAATAATCCAGTAATAATCGTTGCAAATGTCGAGAAGATTACAGATCAAGTTAACGTTCGTACATGTGATCACTGATGGTTAACTGCTCACTCACTTTGAAGGTCATTTGATTACCCACTAAAAACGTAACATAAAACATTCGTCGTTAAAGATGATGAGGACGATAACAATTACATGAATCACAATGATAATTACATTAACCATTGTCATCATCATCATCATCATCATCATCATCAAGGGTTTTGAAGACAAACTGATGATTTTTATTAAATATCATCAGAGAAAGTCATCTCTTATGGTGATGATCCTGCACGTGATGCATGTGATCACACATCTCTTGACCTTGTTCGCATTATACACAGTGCCCCTGGGAATAGGTGCTACGTAAATGATCCAGTGTCTTCCGATGGTAATGCATAATGCTTACGATCTGGTGTGCTACACAAATTGAACTGTTCCAACAAATGTTGCGCAACTCGTCGTACAAAAACAACAGCACGATATTGTAGCAGGTTCGAGACGGCTTGTGGTCTTTCATGATGCAGTAGCCAGCAGAGTCGAGATAAGCAATTGCTTTGCTTTGCAGAACAAAGCAATTTAATTTTTAAAACATGCTTGAGATACTAAGAAAGTATAAAAAGTGGTAATGTAATATCATTATTGTTACTCATGTGGTTGACTTGGTACTATTTACATTCTTAACTTATAAATGTCGTCTGCAACCAAATCAAATGTGATAAAATACACATTATTTGGAGGATAGAATGTAACTTTGCAAAAAATGGACCATGTTGTATCAGCATCATCATCATTATTATTATCATTATCATCATCACCGTCGTTATTACTTCCAGCCTTCCTGCCCACCTCGCTGATGGTCCCCCCGAAACGACTCCTCTCCCTCCTCAACCAGTCCCTCGAGTGTCAGGTGTCGAAGTGCAGACTGCACAACACTGCCATCTCCACAGGACTGCTTGACTCTTTGTCCTTGCTCACCGATCACCTGTGTTCTTGGTCAGTGATGATGATGCTGGTAGGAGTAGTGATGATGATGGTGATGATACTTGTGATGATTATGCTGGTGGTGATGAGTAAGCATTGCTCGAAGCATTTTAGATTGTCGATGCTATGCTATGTTATGTTAATCTTGTATTGCTGTTATTATTGTTATTATTATTATTATCATTTTTATTTTTATTATTATTATTATTATTATTACTATTTATATTGTTATTTTTTCCATCAATTATGTTTCCACTATCTTCTGCAAATCTTGCCTGTGAACAAGTCCTGTTCAAAAGAATGTCACTTATTCTCCTGGAGACTTTGTCTGCATCACTTAAGATGGAGAAAGATTCACACTGGAGACTGTTGATGATGATGATGATGATGATGATGATATTTATAATAACGATTATTATGATGATTATGTTTGTATTGTAATTACCATTAGTAATATCACTATGATTACTATTATTATTATTATGATCAATCATGTTGATGCCGATCATTACGACGATCCACCAGGGATGACTTTCCGAGCCACACGACACAGATCTTGACCGACCACCTGGACGAAGTGTGGTTCTGCCGGTTCTCGCCAAACGGAAAGATGCTGGCCACGGGCTCCAAGGACGGCAAGTTCATCATCTACGACATTGACGAGGTTCGATCCGGGATTTGAAGCCCGTACTGTCGAACTTGTGGTTGTTTGTGGATGAGTGTTTGACTAAGATGCCTGCTATCTTTGCCAGTGCATTCTGTGATTATGGGGAGGAGTTGCTGATACTGTTGTTGATAATGATGATGTAAGCCTAAGTAAGCTTTTGGTGCAAATTAGCATAATGTATGTTAATTTAATTCATTGTTTTTTAATCATTGATGCGAGGGTGGTATGAATATTTGATCATTCCTGCATTCAACATCGTGGTTATTATTGCTGTTTTTGTTATTATTATTATTATTATTATTATTATTGTTAATTTTCAGGAATCCTTCAAGGTCACTTTGAGGTCATCGTATGACGGCCCTCAGGTGGGAGTTTCATATTTTGCTTGGAGCCCTGACAGCACCCACCTGGCCATCTGCGGGCCCGAGGACGAGGCGGCCGACTTGAACATTTGGAATGTCGAGGTTAGTTTTGAGGGTTAAAACAAATGTGCATAATAATAGAAGTTCAACTTGAGAAACAAATTAAAAAACTGAAAAATCTAAATTGATCGATCAAATAATTAATTCAGTAAAAGGAAAAAATAAAAGAATATTTCTCCGATAAGTAACTTCCGATCGAGCAGACGACAAGAACGACGTTTAACTTGCAGACGGGAACCAAAATGGCAAAACTGAACCAGTCTGTGGACGATCGACTGACGTGCGTTTCCTGGTATCCCGAAGGAACAAGGCTCTCGTGCGGTGGAACCAAGGGGCACTTCTACTCATGCGTTAGCTATTATTAATATTATTACCGATTATTAATGAGTTTTTGCAGCGGTCGTCTCGACGAATTGGAACGTGCAATTCACCGTGCATCGGGCGATTGTAGTTCCAAACATTTTTTTTAATGCATGAAATATTCCGACGAGCGACATTGCCATGTCGGATTCTGCGGACGACGGTTTTAATGGGTGGATGTGATTCTACAAATATTTTAAACGATCGTCTCGTTCGTCGTGGTTTTTTTGTTGTTACTTCACAATGTCGCCCCTCAAAAAATTGAATGATAAACAATTTCATCGACATTAACGACTGCACGGTCGGTCTGATGTTGACTTTGGAAACGCAAAAAAAAAATCGTTGCAGCAGAAAGGCCCTAAGAATCCTGATGCCGTTTCATTTTAAGAATGACCCGATGCTTTGAATTCAGAAAATATACATCTTCAGGAGCTAATAAATTGCCAAAATACAAATTCTAAAAAACATCCCTTTAGATGTTCAATGTTGCTCTCTATCTATCTCTCTCTCTCTCTCTCTCTCTCTCTCTCGTCGTAGATTTTATATTTTCATCTCATTTTCAAACAACGTTTGATAAAAAAAATCAATTTGAATAAATTATGAAATAACCTCAATGATGAATGAAATGCATGTCGACCGTCAGAAATCTGACGGTCACCTGAACTCCGCCTGGGAGGGTCTGAGGGTTCAGTGTTTGGCCTGCCTCAAGGACAACAAGACCGTCGTCGCTGCCGACACTCACCGCAGGATTCGGGGATACAACATCGAAGACCACCTGGACGTTCACCTGTGCGTTTTGACGGATGATGGTGATGATGATGATGCAAAAGATAATGATCATTATTCTTTTTGCAATTAAACTTTCTAATTGTGATCAGTTTTGTTTAAATATTTATAATTAATTATTATCAGTAAATATATTAATATTTTGTTAATTATTAATTACGTTATTAATTGTTTGAATTTTTAAAAAAAGATTTTCAGAAGAAGGTTCGATCATTTCTTTTGCGTTCGATTCTACCGAGTCCAGGGTCCTCGTCAACGTTCAGAACCAGGCAGGCGGGCGGATTATTGGCGTTGATTTTGTATTTTGCTTGTGCCGAATTATATTTATTATTCGACTGTCAATTTATTATTATTATTATTATTATTATTATTTGAGTCTAACTCAATCTAATCGTTCTAAAATAGGAATTGCATTTGTCGACACAACATTTGCAGTAGAAACCCTTTGAAACAATTAGTAACTTATTATTAATAACAAGTTAAACATTAATTAACAAGTTAGTTAATCAGTCACTCACGTCGTCATCATCATCATCATAACAAGGGGGTGAACATGTGGGACATGAGGAACAAGTGTCGGATGAAGAGATTTCGGGGGGTCGTGCAGGGAAAGTTTGCCATCTACTCCTGCTTCGGAGGCTTGCACGAGGACTTTGTTGCCAGTGGGAGCGAAGGTGATGATTTCATTATCATAATAAATGTCAATTAGTGATGTCCGTATTATTATTATTATTGCTGTTATTATTATTATTATTATTGTTGTTATTATTATTTTTGTTATTATTATTATTATTATTGTTGTTGTTATTATTATTGTTATTATTATTATTGTTGTTATTATTATTATTGTTGTTGTTGTTGTTATTATTATTATTGTTGTTGTTATTATTATTGTTAATATTATTATTGTTATTATTATTATTGTTATTATTGTTGTTATAATTATTATTGTTATTATTATTATTATTGTTATTATTATTATTATTGTCATTATTATTGTTATTGTTGTTGTTATTATTATTATTATTATTGTTATTATTATTATTATTATTATTGTCATTATTATTATTATTATTTGTAGTATTTTGTTAAACAACTGGTGCCATCATCGATATTACAATGTGTTATTTAACAAACTGTTGCTAATTAATTGTCGTTGATTTTAAGTAACTTTTTATCGTCATCAGACCAGAAAGTTGTCATCTGGCATGCGAACGATGAACAGCCTTTGGTGGTCATGTCTGAGCACTCGGGCTCGGTCAATTGTGTACACTGGAATCCGGCCCTCCCCTCCATGTTGGCCAGTGCCTCTGACGACGGAACTGTCAGAATCTGGGGGCCGTCGTGCAGAGCTCAGATCCTAGACTACGACGCAGAGTCCTTCACCTTTGACGAGAA
Organism: Hirudo medicinalis; assembly: GCA_011800805.1. Classification (NCBI taxonomy): domain Eukaryota; kingdom Metazoa; phylum Annelida; class Clitellata; order Hirudinida; family Hirudinidae; genus Hirudo; species Hirudo medicinalis. The sequence goes on from MPNW01000277.1 coordinate 163,744, forward strand.
TCCACACCGTCGACAGAGCTTGGAAGAGGTCGACCGAGCTCCATGGGTTCAAAACCTGCCAGCGTCTGATTGTTTGCTCTGGCCGGAGGGCATTGCGGAAGAGTAACAAGAATAGGATATTTCTTTTGTCCAATGACTGTAGATGACATTCTCTGAAAGATGACCTTGCCATGTAAGGCAGGCGACTTGTTATTTGAACTTTGACCTGCTGACTTATAAGTGTAGTACGGGCTGAGCAGACTACCCAATTGATAGAACCTCGCATCTTCTATTGGCTAGGATTCAGGCCAATCATATCACATCGAAAACTTTATTTTTTTTGTGAGTTTCAATGCCCTCAAAACCAAATGCTTTTTGACTGAGTATGTGACCCACCACCATGTTTCTTGGCATCATCATCATCATCATCGACTGTATCACTATCATCATCACCAGTGTGTGACTCCCAGTAATTATGAACTTTGACCTTCCTCTAAAAGAATGGTGGATTCGTTTGGTCAATCCATGCTCAGCAAGCTCCGCACTGTTTGATGCCATGAATATTTATGCGAGCCTTTTGTCACGAGCACCATGAAATTCTTTCTGTTGCAATCATCATCAGGATAATTTGTGTCGTCATTATGCAGTTGTTGTCGTTCTCTTCCGTAACACTTAAGACCGGGTTGATGTGTGGACGTGACGTCGACATTTGAAGAGAGGACGTTTCCTTGTCGTCCGTGTTCCCTCTTCTTGTTTCTTCTTCAATCTCATGAAAATATATTTTTCAAATAGTTTATTGAACATGTCATGCAATGTCCCCTTCTTCATGCCTCTGGGTCCTCTTGTGCCGAGGCCTCCTCCTCCTCACCGCCAGAGATCGGAATCGGTCGAGGTTCGAACTCAGGGCCATGCTCGGAACGTTGATTTCCCATCGGGAGATTCTGTCGGATAAATTAACTTTTTGTCCCCTCTTCGATGTTTTGTAACTGAGCACTTTCGTCAGAAGAAAGTTCATTATGCAAATGATTTTGGCATTGTGTCGCACTGGAGAACTGGTGCATTGTACTCGTTTGACACGGACCCACGGCTGTGGTTTTAGCCAACAGATGTTGATTTCATTCATTCGCTCAACCACCCTGGCACCATCATGACCACATTGATGTTAAAAATAACTTGGAATTCCCCGAGTCTCGAGTTTCATTTCGCAAATTCTAGGGTGGTTGGCCATTTTGGGCCTGCATCGTAAGTAACACTTACTGAAGTTTATTGTTGATTTACAAGCCGCATTAACATAATTAATTCAATCGTCGAAGCAGGGAGTATTTAATCATCCCGTGGTCCAC
>MPNW01000277.1:165634-216504 GCA_011800805.1 Hirudo medicinalis
ATGTAACAGTAACAAAGTCCGATGACGTTAACAATTCCTCAACAACGATGACTTGAAGTCAGGTCTGACTCGTCACTTTTGACAGACCTATATAAACGTAAACAAAGCCCGTGTAAAACTCTCAAAGCATGCCATGACTTTGGTGACATTTCATGAAGTCTTTCAAAAATTAAATATTGAAATGTAAAAAAATGTAAAAGCGAACACATCCTGAGCCAAAGTAACGAAACCAGATAAGCCATTGAACAGGGAATGAGTAAAAAAAAACGAAACAACGGTGAAGGTAGGTGGGTCCGTCCTCATTCCCCTCAGCTCTGGCCCTCGTAGTACCTCACCCCATACAAGTCAAGGTCATGGGCAAGGACAAACTCTGGCAATTCAAGTTCGTCGGGGCTGATGAGAGAGTAAAGATGCTCGACGCCCTTGAGGAAGACAGTCTTCTGAAACAGTACTGAGGGCAGTCTGAACCAGCACTTGATCTTATTGGCAAAGGTGCTATGCAGTATGTAGAGAGCATGGAGGTTGTTGATGTACCTGGGAGAAAAAACAAACATTCATTTGTCGAGCAGTAACCAAACATCGGCAACTCTCACAAATTAGTCTAAATTATGAAAGCATAATTTGACGAATCACGGAACACGAACCGACCTTGTGTCGAGCATTCCGAGCAAGGACTGAAGACATTTGGTCGACGGAAGAGACCCGGCCTTGTCGCAGAGTGACTGAACGTAAAGAATGACGTACCTGCGACGGACAAACGAACATCACTCGATGTTTATGTCATTACGTACTTGACGACGTTCGTACGACGACGAAAGGAGTCTACTAACTTCTGTTTGACGAGAGCCTCCATCTGGTGGATGAAGAAGAGGCGATATCTTTCACTCATTTCATCGTTGACATTGCAGTCAGTTTCATCTGGAATTAATGAAAGGAGATAAATAAAAAAAGTAAAATGCTGAGAAAGAATTAATTGTTTATACAAAAAAATTAGCAGACGTTGAAATTTTTAAACTAGCAGACTACATTCTGAAACTGTGATCGGTCGGTCCATGGCGTTGAGGCTTACCCCCTCCGAAATATCGGGTCAAAACGTTGCCGCCCCCTCGGTTAAGATTTGGGAGGCTTTTCGTGGTGAACATGTTTGGCTCCTGTGTTTTGAGGTACCATCTGTGGGCTATGAAGAGCATCACCGGTCTGTTCTTCTTGTCGTAGCCACATTGAAAGAGGAACCTGAAAGATGTTAATAGCAGGTGCAATCTAATTGGCAGGACCAAAAATATACATCGTTACTAGGTTGCTATTATCGCATTATTTATTATTATTATTATTATTATTATTGTTGTTGTTGTTACTATCGATGTTGCAGAATATAAATTGTTTGACAAAACGGGTCATCACTCCTCAAACCCCATAAACAAAGATGTTTGCAAAAACAAAACTAATCATAAACATTGAATTCTCAAATATGGAGTTAATATAAACCTTCAAAATTAGCACAAACAGTGGTTCGCAGTGGTTTCGATATCATCATTATCATCATCATCACCATCACCATCATCATCATCATCATCATCATCATCATCATCATCTCGACATCTTCCCATCTTCATAATCTTGACCTTCCTTCCAAGGTCACTATTACCATCCCAACATCATTACCATTATCCTGAAATCATCATCACCATCATCCTGACATTATCATCACAACCCTCCTAACATCATCATCACCAACAATTCCTATCATCACCACCACCATCATCATCAGACCTCTTCTTGACAAGGTCGGTGAAGTCCTCCTTCATGGCTCTTATAAGCACCCTCTTGTAGAACTGAGTCCTGATGACGGCGTCGTTCGAAGTCTTCCCGTTCAGGATCTGTTTGATCCTCTCCTTGTCCACGCTCTCCTTCATCTCCAGGAAGCTGGGATCGGTGATGCAGAACTGGAACGATGACGTTAAGCAATGACAGTATTACGGAAAAACGACAGCAAAACAAGAATAATAACAATAATTATCATTTAAATGTTGCAATTATCTTTCATTTTAATTATTATGTTATAATTATTGCTAATATTATTTTTGGAGGTAATAATCACTTAGATCAGAAAACAGCATCACAATCATCACTCTTGGTTTTTTAAATATCAAGAATTTATCACTATTATTATCGCTGTTATTAATATTATTAATATTATTATTATTATTGTTGTTGTTGTTGTTGTTATTGTTGTTATTGCTGTAATTGTTGTTGCTGCTGATGTTATTGTTATTATTATTATTATTATTATTAGTATTATTATTATTATTATTATTATTGTTATCATTATTATTATTAATATTATTACGTTATGTTATGACATTATATTATCACTTTATGCTGTCATATTATGTGATTGCATGTTTACATTCCCAAATTAATAGCCAAGTGAATTCAACACAGTCACATGATTCCCTGTACATGCAAACGTTCAAAGTTCTTTAGATTGACATTTTTAACATCCCAAGCCAATATCCCGATTCTCTGCCGAGACGAGCCAGGTTTTGAACTTTAGGCCTTCGAGACCTGGACTCGCACTCGATATTTCGTCGAGTGCATGCATAATTCATTAGCCGACGGTCGCGTGATGATGAAGAGGAAGTCTCGACCTTGTTGTCATTATTAATTACGGAATTATGAGTTCAATTAAAATTGAGAAATTGTATGATTATGCTTAAATTTATGTTGTCGCTCTGTGAAACAATGTAAAGATCGAAACCTTAGGAGATGTCGGTTCTAGGAATAGGATGTTTTGTAAAATGCATTGATTTTAATCTCATTGGGATAAACTTTATATTACCTAATGATTTTAATCGTTGAATTTTTCAATTATTACTTAATTAATGTTGAATTATTTATTATTATTATTAATTATTTATTATGAAATATTTACTTATCTAAGTAAGTGTTCAATTGTGCAACAAGTCAATTACAAAGATATTATTAAGCCAAACAGAATTACAAGAATGAAATAAGGCAGTAGCATAATTAACTGTTATTATTATTAATTAACTTTAATTAACTATTACAAGTTTATAAATCAACTGTTAGTATTATTATTATTATTATTATTATTATTATTACTATTATTATTATTATTATTGTTATTATAATTATTAGTCATAAATGTCAAGTATTCCCATGCGACCACACAATTGCTAAAATAACCATGAGATAATGAAACAAAATAAAACAATAAGTAAATCCAACATCGACTTGCTGCTCTTCCGCCTTGGCACGTCCATTGCTGAGATCCTTGTTGGCACATTCAGCTTCACCATCGTTATCACCACCATCGTCACCATCATCATCATCATCATCATCGTTGTAGGTTATTTGGTAGCAGGGGATGGCCGATATCCTGATCTGCCTCTCCGGGATGAACAGCTGTCCGAACTCGTCCCCGACATTTTTCGGTAGGCGACCCGCTGCCAGGGCTTCCTCGACACGACTTCTTGGAAAATAAAGAGGGAGGAGAGTATCGTAGGATTCTTTGTTATGGTTGGACACGACAAGCACGACCAGGTCAAAGTCATCTCCGTGTCTTTCCAAGAACCTCCTGATGGTCCTTAAGGCGACATGGGCGCCAGCCAGAGAAGGATACTTCCAGACAGATGAGTGGATGCAACGAATGCCCAATGTACTTATGGTGTTCTCTCTGGCTTGGGTCAGCACGTTCCTGTAGGCATTGTGGAGGGCGCTTTCGGCTGCAGTAGCGTACTTGTCGCTATACTTCGGCCCCACGACATGAATGACGCGAGAACTCGGCAGGTTGTAACCACTGGTAACGACAGCATCGCTGGTCCGGCAATATTTGACGATGCTTCTCAGTTCGTGAACTATATCTCGACCGGCACACGATAGAGTATTCCTTGTTATCAGATCAGTCTTGAGAGTAAACGTTTCATTGTTGCAACAGACTATGGCGTCTGCCTTCAAAAGCCAAATGTTCCCAACCCAATACGCTATTTTTCTGTTTAAGGTCTCGTCAAAACGAAACGGCGATTGATTTGGTGACTCTAGGTCGGATATGTCTGCGTCTGAAACATGAATCGTATCTTGCCACTTTTTCAAGTTGTTAGCATGTATGTATGGTTCCTCGGAATCCATTCAGAGGTATTTCTGGATCAATCTAATTGGACAATCGCTAATGTAATTAGGGTAATTAATAATTAATTAACGCCGATAATGCCCTAACAAAGCGACTCTCATGCAATAATCACAAACGAGGTGAGAGTTACTCCCATTGGACCTTCGACTGAGGCAGGCCCTATATATATATACATATATGGAGAAAGGCTCATGTGATTGATAAACAATACTTCAAAGAAACTAAAAGTTAATAAGCAATCACTATTAGACCCGGGTAATTTATGATATCAATTAGATGATTATTAATTTTTTTTAATGTAAAAATTATTACAAATTTAGATAAATTCTATCGAATCTTTCTTCTTGAATTTAAATTAGATAAAGCAGATAAGGGGTTTTAACTGCTATTGTGCAAATAATCAAGTTATGCATTCTTCAGTTTACATCTCAATTTATATTTCCCAAAATTGGTTTCAAATCATGTCACTTAACAAGATACAATGAAACTATAAGTAGCTACAGATCAAAAATTAAAACTAATAATTATTATGGAAGATAATAATTAATTAAATCTAATGAAATTCAGATAAACGCTGCTGAGATAAGCGGTGATAAGTTATCTCCTTTCCTTCTATTTCATTCATCAGCTCTTCAAATTTGATTAGTTAAAATTGTATTCCTACAAATTATCGCTTTAACTGAAGTCGCATCAGTCTAAACTCTAGATCTTAAAATTTTGTTTCAGATGTCTTTTGTAGCAGGCGTTTTCTGCCAGAGTAATTTTAATAAATAATGCGTGCTGCGCATTGTTTTTCCATGGAGGCTAGACTGCGTTCCACCAGGTCTTTATTCAGTTTAGACTTTTTGAAATGATTTAATTCCACAAAATAACCATTTGCCATAAACTGGATGACATCAGTCGATTGAAGTTTTCTGATTAGACACTTATTTACGCGATTTAGGTCAGCTTATAAATAAAGATTTGACTTTAAGGCATCTGCGAACTTAAGCTATGGGAACAGAATAAGCTGGTAGGCACGTCTATTCTATGAACGCAATCAATTTAGATTTCATTAACCAGTAACAGATGAACAAACTGAAAAAGACATTCAGCCTAAGAAAGAAAAAGGATTTGAGCGTAGATGAAAACCACGAGGACGACTGGCAGGAGGATGAATTGAGAGTCAGACGGGTAGATGCTCATTCCTTTTGGAGGTGAGCATTTCTTCTATAATAAACAGGGATTTGAATTTGGCTTGTGATCATGCATTTACTTCCGGAATTAATAAAATACTTTCTAAGCCAAATTGGTTGTGTGGTACTTCTATTTCTTTGGTAAAGTGCTATCTTAATATTTATTATATAATATTCTTATAAAATAAAGAGAACTATATATCAACTCACTTAATTCACCCCAGCATCAACACTTTTGTGAATTTTAGTATTTGGGCTGCATTGAAGTGAACGATTCAAAGGGCATTCACATCTGCGAAGAAGCTCTCAAGCAACTCATTGATGTCGGCAGCCTTCGCATTTTAATCCTTTAAAATTTTTAATTAAAAAGTCTTCATTTCTTTGCAGAAATGTCAGGGAAAACATACTACAGTGATTTTTCAAGTGACAGGGGATCAATTGCGAGCCATCGATGAAACCACATCGGTGTGTTTTGAGATTTCACCATTTCATTCAATGCACTGACACTCAGTTACCAAACATTTACCTGTTGTCCTATGACCTTTGACATGATGTGCTCAGGCTAAATCAAGTTATAGATTCAAGTTAAGATTCTAACTTTGTACTGCTTGTTCATCATCACTTTAATGCACTATAATAACTGCATTTTATCCTTGCCTGGAGTAATTTTCATCATAGAAATTCCACCTTTTTCCAGGACCTTGTGTTGGACCAGCCAGTAGAGAAGGTGGCTTTCTGCTCACCTGACAGAAACAACGACAGAGGATTTGCTTACATATGCAGGGACAGTGTTGCCAAGAAGTGGATCTGTCATGGATTCCTCACCTTGAAGGATCAGGTCTGTCTGCCAATGCAATGGCTTTACCACCTTGTTATTTATTATAATGCTCATTTTCTTTGCACTGTACAATGCAAAAGTTCGTATCTTTGAAAACATGACTCATGCATATTTACTACTTTTTTCAAGTGTTTACATGGCTCCTCATAGCGATTGGCCGAGTGTCTTAAATAAATCGCGCATAACATAATTTACGTGATTACAAATTATGTCTAATTAATATCACAGGGTGAGAGAGTGAGCTATGCAGTTGGCTATGCCTTCAATGTGTGCATGGAGGTCAGGATTGCCAAAGAGCAGCTGACCGAACCAAACCAAGAGTTGAAGAAGTCCTCATCCTACAAGTTTGCCTCGATCACTGACAGAAGACACGATCCCCAAAGCGTTAAAGCAGCTGGCATGTCCCTATTATATTGAGCTTTGTTAATTTGAACTTAAACATTTTGGTTATGTCATGTATGAGTAGGCTTTAACCTCTGTGCCATCACTCAGGTCTCTTGCTCCTCCATTTTCATTGCCATAATTTTATGAATTAATAGTTAGAACCACATGTAGCATGCTTAGACCATTCTACGATTGTACAGAGCCCATACCCATGAAGCGAATCGAAAACTTCCAATCCATCAAGAGGCCCCGTGCACCTCCCGAGCTATTGAAGCGTCAAAGTTCTCTGGTCGGTTTGAACGACCAATCGCACGAAGGGACATTCAAGAGGCAGCTCTCCCTCAAGGTGGAAGAACTTTCGACAATTCTGAACCAATTGAATGCTCACAGCCCAAAATTTAAGCATCCTTCAAACACCAACATGGATGACTTGTTTGGTGAGTCATGTCTTTCATTTATTTCTTATTTCTCTAATATCTAGATAATTTAATAGCATCTTTGCAACAATACATTTTGCAAATTGTCCACTACACTCATAACACCTCAAAAAAGTACCTGCTATAATGCTTCATTCACTACGACTTAAATGAAATCTTTAATTATCAATCAGGTTTTACAAGTAACCACCCTTTAGATATCCCAAGTACTGATGCTAATTAGCAAAATTTCTTTGCCATTGTTAGACAATGAACTCAACAACAACCATGAGATTGAGAACAAGGGCATAGAACCAGTCAGACAATCGAACCCGTGGATGAACCCCGCTCCGAGAGATGCCAGCAAATCTGCACCACCCGCTAATGCCGACGTCGATGCAGACGATTGGCTCAGATCTGTCGCCAAGAAAGCTGTCCAGCTGGGGAAGCAGTCGGAGATTCGAAAATTCGTAGCTCAGACCAGAACCCAATCGGTAGACTTTGCCGCCATTTCAGCCAAAATTGAACACCAGAAAGGGATGAAGGGTTCGGTCAATGTCTATTCGAACGATTGGAAGAAGTCTGTTGATCGCAACGTAGGTTCCTTAGATGATCCCTTCGACATAGGATGGGCCCAGGGCTTGGCCATAAAGGGCAGCAACCCATTCAAGGTCACTGCATCCATGAAAACCTGAAGTCTGCAGGGCTTTATCTTAAAAATGTGTCCACATTTGATGGTTAGATGTTGTGATAGTCCTTTCCATATTTGATATCAACTGCACTACTGTCGGCCGGGCGCAGTCAGTCACTCTAGGTTAGCAACAGCACCGGGAAAACGTCGTCCCAACCTCCTTTGTTATCGTCGGTTGGATTTTTAGTGTGGAGCAGACCCAGTCACCGAGATCCAACGTCGAACTTAGTCATTGGATTTTATGGACACCCTTCAAGGGAGGCCATTTCCCAGTTGAATGAAGGGAATTGGCCCCAGAAATACAATCTTATTCCAGGCATGCATTTTCAAATATCAAATTACTTGAATAATCGTACGTTACCTCTTTTGACTTGCAAACAACTGTGAAATTCAACTTAAATAAAGATGTGGTGGGATGGATTGCGAATTGTCGGGCCTGGTAAAACAATCCACGGCAGACCAAGTCAGTTTGGCAGGTGCAATTTAGGTTTATGGTATTTAAAAAAATCTTAATATTAAAAAATTAAAACTTGTAACGGTAAACAATTGCCAAATAATCGGGCTTATGCAGAACAATCCTTAGCAGTTTTCAAGTCGGAGGCTCATGTTAGATCCACGCCCGAACTCTCGCAGGGTGCGACGGTTGCGACCGGAGTGCCCTGGGATGTGGAGGGCGCATCTTGGGGCGGCACCGGTGAAGAAGGGTTGGCAGGCAGAGGAAGCTGAGCCGGAGTGACTTGCGGAGAAAGTGGAGTTGGCACTGGGTTAGGTTGAGTGACTGGCCCTGAGATTGGATGGGGGACTGCGGCTTGTTGTTGCACAGCCGGAGGGACGTGCGTGGAAGGATGTTGCTGGGGGAAAGTCACGACGACAGGGTTCTGGGGCAGAAAAGACGGTACGGGAAGATCCTTGTCGAGTTCGTATAACTGGTGCTGGATGAAGATTCTCCTGGAAAAGCATTATTATGATGAAGGAACAAGAAACAATTGCAATAACGGTTATGAAAATAATATGTAACTGAATGTTGTCGTGCCACTAAATCACACCATGCTGTGAATGCAGACCATTGCATTAACTGTTGGTAGTTATCGTAGTTAAACAGTGCATTAATCATCGGATGATTAAATTCTACCCATTAAAGTCGAGGCAATAGAAATATTAATGAATTCATAGCATCAGAATGCTCTCGAACCTCTGCTCATTCCTAGTGGAGAGGATTTCTTGAGCCCTGACCATGGAGCGAGCCTGCTTCAACTCGACAGAGACTTGGGAGCACAGAGGACCGAGATAGGAATAATTGTCCGCGGCAATGCAGTCGGCCTGCACGGGAGAAAGCAATCAAAATGACTAATGAGGTCGAGGTAACAACAATACTCAAAAATATTATGATGCTATTTCCACAGTAGATGAATAAATGATGACCCTTCTATGGAAACCATGGAAAAGCTCACCTGTTTGACCAGCGTGTCTGCCTGCCAGTTAGTAACGTGGTCGATTATGTTAGGGTCGAAGTGGTTCATCAGGCTGGGGGTCAGCTCGACGTCATTCTTTCGGTAGAAGGGAACGCTGGGATGATGGCTCGGAGTCTGAGATCCGGCCGAAGACGTCGACGGCTGGGAGTTGACGGAGGGCCGGGCATGGTTTCTGGAAAACAATCGCACGAATTTGCGATAACAATTCGTGCGAGGGCCGCGATCGATAGGGACGATAGGTTGAAGTGAATTTAAGCTTACTTCTCCGTCTTGGAATGCAAGCCCGCATTGAACGGAACGCCGTCTGTTCTCTCGTCCGACTCGTCCACAGAGGTCTGATGTAGGACCATCTTTTCCTGTCTGTTTGGTTTTGGAACAGGCACCTGATGACTGGATTCCTGGTGGTATTGGTGCTGCCTTGGGGACTGACGATTCCCTTGAGCAGACTGGCGGTTATGATGGTGATGGGGGTAGTGGCGGTTGTGGCTCGGCGTCTGCACGGGGCTCCCGTCGGAATCAGGAGGGGAGTAAGGCGATTCGGCCTTATCTGGTAACATCAATTTTAACAATGACAGGATTCCTATAGACCGAGCGAAAGCAATCAACGGGCATTTAATTTAATGGCTTGCTTAATGCCACATATGTCCTGCTGTTTAAGGAAAGTTAAAAATGAACAATTGCTCAAACGTCTCACACGAGAGTAAATTTTCCATGTTTGAATTGGTAGGCATAGACATTAACGTTACAAAAAAATAATTTCCTGATCAAAATGCTTTCAAAGGAGCCAATATTTATCCATTTGCAAATAATGGAATGCATCATCAAACCAGTAGCAAATATTACTTAGATGAATGTGGCTAAATTGGCCAGTTAAACTGAAATTCTTTCAACTTGATTTCAAATATTATTTTTGACTCGGTGCGCCAACATCAAACTTCATCGCGAACGCACCGAGTCGACATCCCATCCGTTCATTAAATTACCCACGAGTTCACGCGAATTGAACGACATCTAAACATCCGCGACGAACCATTTCCGGGCGTCTTGCGACCGGCATTGGCGTGGACTCCCGATCCGCCGAGATTTTGCATCTGCAGGAGTTGTATGATAGCCTGCTGCAACTTCATCTGCTGTTGCTGCTGCTGCTGGTGGACCACGATCTCCTGGAGTTTCTTGAGCAACGGGATGACCTGCTGGATGATGAGCTGGTTGTCGGAGTTGTTGCCGCCGGGTCCCGCCTGGTTAGAGAGCTGCGTCAGAAGAACGGGCAGCAGGGCCAAACAACTGGCAAAGTTAGCCTGCGAGTTGGACTGATTTTGCTGGCCTGAGACGGAAGCGGACATCTTGTCGGGATTGAGTCGAAGGACGGCCTGCTCCAGACCGGCGAGGGTCGTCTGCAAGCTCTGCTGCTGTTGAAGATTAGAAACGTTTGCACCGCTCCATGCCGACGTCGCGTTGGACGTAGCCGTGCCGGGAGCGGATGCCGTCAGAGAGAACGACGATTCCTGCTTGGAAGAGGGCGGAACGCGAGCGGACACGAGGGAAGGCTGTTCTGACTGCGGAGCGCCGGTCTCTCCGTTGTTGCCGGCCACGGTGTTAATCCCCGATGGAATGGGTGTGGAGGTGACGGCGGACGTTTGCGGGGAGGACTTTGAGTTTAATCCGTCGTGACTAGTCCGCGTTTCAACCTCGGTTTGAGAGAAAGAATTATCTGGAGATATGTCCATATCCTCATGAATGGGAGAATCTGTTTGAAGAGCTATAAAATAATAATAATAACAATAAAAAAATGTGATGCTTACAATGCAAGCATAATTCTCTAAATATTATTATGATTATAATTGAGCATCCAGAATGATGTAAATGCAAGTAATACAACAATCACATTCATCTGACAAGTCATTAAAGGTACAAACTCTTGTGACTGTCAAAGGCCTCCTTTGATTCCAGCTGCATTTTCGAGCTCTCGAATTCGGCACTTTCGATCGGTCCGTTGTCCCTCTTCCTGACCATTCCTCCGTTGCCCGCCGAGGGATCGTTCCGTCCGCCGGAACTGTTCTTGTAGCACCCTCCGCTACCTAATTCGCTACTGCTGCCCCTGCTGCCAAACTTTCCGGACTTCTGGCTATGAGCCGGAGAGCGAGACGTAGAGCGCCTCGGGTAAGGCCTCTTCCTATCCTGCCTGGAAGCCCTGAACGAGGCGGAATTGACGTCTTTGGACGCCGGCATCGACGAGGCGTTCTTCGGAGGAGACCTCTGCTCCTCCCTAAATGTTCCCCTGACATCCTTTCTCGAGGTCGATTTGGAAGCCGACGAGGTCTTGTTGTTGCCGGTGGAATGCCTTGACTCTCCGTGACTGTTGGCCTTCGACGACGAGCTGCTTTCTGAGGCAGAAAAAACAATCACAATTTGTGAGGTTCTATGTGTGACATTCGAATGTCATTTAAATTTTTATCAGCCAATGTATGGCGGCATCATAAATTTAAAGAAATAATTTGGTCTACGAGGGAGAATTAAGTTTCTCAACTGTGATTGGATTCGGTTTGAAACTAATTTGTTTAGTCAAAGACTGGTTTAATTAACAAAGCAGTGAGTGTTTCACAAAAATTAACATTTTTCATTAAAATAAACACAATCCAAAGAATGAACTCGATATACATTTCTATATGTAATTAGCACATTACCACGATCATACTTACGTCTCATGATTGTTTTCGATATTAATTTTTGAATGACATTTCTTAACTAAATTCAGTTAAATGTCACAAAATTTCATCCATTAGCTGTCGATAAATTCATTCGAAAGAAGAATAACAAGGCAGCAAACATACTTGATCGATCGGAAGCATCGTGCTGTACTTTGTCACTATTTCTCGTGGATGTTGAATTCCTAAAAGCATTAAAAATTCACCTTCATCAATTGCATGTCCAACTCAAGAAACTGAAACAACAATCAATCTTATCTCTGACATGCTCCCGAAACTACATCCAAAGTAAACAGTCATGCAATGAATCTAAAAGCATCATCATGATCATCAAATCAATAAAATCACTGCAGTACTAACTCTTCGATCCAACAATCAGGCTTCTCCCACTGAGATACCTCGGTCCTGCAGTTGTAGAAATACCTCTTCCCAGACTTGCTGATGTGTTCGCTCCAGTCGCCGCAAACTCTTTCCGCCAACCTGTGCACCTGGAATGAGATCAACGTTTACTTGAAACGCACCAATGTCAACATGCATCTGTAAATTATCAAGTGACTACCTCAGATTTGTGATCCTTGTGCTTCTGTTCTTTGGTTTTTGAGTCTCTGTTGTCAATATCTTCGTAATTATGCCTCTCTATTGAACGGGCAAAATAATCGTCAGCAACACCATCTTACATTTTAAGAAATTAATCAAAACGAAGTAATGTGAACAAGTGCATTTATGTAATTTGAACCTCTTGGTTTGTTGTCGTAGTGACCAGACCTAGAGTGGAAGGATCTTGGACTGTTACTACGTCGCCTGTGATCAAAGCTGTCAAACTTTGAGGCTTTACGTTCAGTGTACTTGGTGGAGTGACTGTTTGACAAACCTTTATCTTTTGGTAATATCTGCGAAAAACATTCAAACAGTTGAGAAATGAGGCTTTCACGGAAACCATTTGCACACGGCATGTAACCTTTACGCGACAATCATAACTTACCTCTGGTTGATTCAAATCTCGATATCTGTAAAAATATCTTAAGCTGTAAATTTAATTGACAGTTTAGAATGGATTAGAATGTTATGTAAACAGAAGACCAATGTTTAATGTGATCATAACATCAACATACCCATCGTCTAAGCGGGCAACTTTTCTAGCATGCATTACCATTAGGCGATGAATTTTACTTTTCAAAGCAAATTAAATTATGAATTTCAACACAAATTCAGTTGTTTTCTATCAAATATTACCAAATCGCTTCGAGCTTCAAAAAATATAACCGAACGCCATCTTAGCTTAGCCCAAAGATAGGTATTAAAGAGTGGCGCTGATTAGTTTTAAAATTTATCTATTTATAGTTCCTCAATTGGAGAAAACATTCAAGTTGTTTTAAATAATTTTTAAAACTAACCACTCTTTAAAAGTGACATTTCATATATATTTCTTGTCTTCACGGCAATTAGTTTCCAGACTTTTTTCTGCTTGATTGTTTTTTTGCATTGGCATTTGCATATTTATTCTGATTTTGTCTCACAATTTAAATCACATCATTGTAGCCCACATCCTATTATTCAATAACTGATTAATCGTGACGGCATGTCGTTACCACGGATAATGACCAATCATGAAAAAGTTCGGAAATAAAGTTGCGGTAACCAAAATAATGCTGAGCTAAATATGCCATTTTAAAATTACTCTAAATAAAAATCTCTTTCTGGAAATTGGTTGAACAAAATTAGTTGTACGTTATGTGGATTATATTTATTTTTGATACTATTTATTATATTATAAGGCCTATTTTATCATTTCTGACATTGCAAGCTGAGAGTAATTCCCAAAACTTTGCAAGTCCTTAACATATAAATAACCAATCTCTAAATATAAGTAGATAATCAACTTATGATACCCAACAAATACATTGAACCATAGAGTGAAAATGGGACTTAATTCTTCATCGAGCTATCTGAAATGGCACAGCTCAGCGACCTCACCCCATCCCCAAGGGTTACGCCATGTGATCTCATGAACATTCCATAATCAACTTTAGGAACCTAAATCTCGTAAACACTACTAAGCTTCAGAACACTATCTCAAGGCCCGAGTTTTATTTCTGAACAACAACCACAATTTAGCCGAGTCACAGAACCATCGGGCGTTATATAATATCATATAACTTTAATTTTGTGCGCTAAATCATTTTTTCAGAAAGTTTTGTCTTAAATACGCCTGGAGATGAAATAAAGACGCTTTGATTCTTTCTTTCAATAGAGTAAATTCTGACATCATGGGAAGTTTTAAAAAAATTGAAAAATAATGTTAAATAGACCAAGAATACAAACGCATTGGAAATTGAAACATACTCCAAGAGGGAAGAACGAGCATCACTAACATCTACATTTCAGTCGGTACTGGAAAAACGTCAACAGACGACACTAATTGCACTGCTTTTGAAAAATCCACAACACTTTATTGCAAAATGTCGGTATGTAGATGCTAGCTAGGCTTAAAGATGACAAGGGCAGGAGACCATTGATGGTCATGTCGGTGAGACTTTGTGTATCGTCTGCATCAAAGGACGAGGTAGACATTCTGGATAAGCAGGATGCAAGACCTACGATCATTGCTAAAACTATGTCTTGTCTTTGGAAGAGAAATTGATACAAACGGAGTCGATACAAATGCAGTTGATACAGTTCCAGTATCGAGTCCGACGACAGATTGTTATTGTGATTACATAATTAATCCTTGTAACCAGTCTGGTCATTATTGTGCCATCCTCTCCGCAGATGATATCTAATTATATCTTTATTCACGGATTAGTCTCTTCGATTCTACGGCATTCTGTTCCAGACCATGGTTCTCATCATCAACATCATCATCATCATCAACATCTTCAGAGGCATCACCTTTGTTGGTGACCGGAGCGGCCAGGCGTGGGATGCTGTCTCTCCTCTCGAGCAGGGGCATATCCGACGACGTTACTTCTTCGTCAATGTCGTCGGCTTCTTTTGTGCTTTTCACCTTATCTGAATCGTACCTGTTGAGTGTCTGACGAGCACCAGGTTCCACTTGGGTGCACTCCTTTGCATCCACGTTATTGGCAAATGTGATGTGTCTGAGTAGCAACTGACTTCTCCCGATCTGATTCTGGAAACTCGCCATGCTGTTCCCGATCGATGTCTGCCTGGTTTTCGTGTTGACCAAAGCGTCGGATTCATTGTTAATCTCATCAGTTTCATCCTGACACTCGACTTGTTCATCGTCTTCTTCTTCATCCTCATCATCGACGTCACTCTTTGTCACCTCATTCCTTTCCTGAATGACATCCTTGGAGAGATAGGAAGAGACGGAGAGAGAGTGCTTCGGGGACGTCGAAGAGCCGGACGAGGGGGCTCGTTTCAGGTGCTTTCTCCGCAGCTTGCTGCCCTTCGACTTGTGCTTTTTGTCCGCCTTGGAGACCGGCAGGTTTGGGGAGGTCTCGGAACTGTCCAGTTGGGAGAAGTAAGGAGTTATCGATATCGTGTCCCTCTTGGTCAGGAACTCCAGTCTTGCCATGGAGGCAGCAGAAGAAGAGGTGGTTGAGGTCTGCTGCTCGCTCTTGAAAGGATTCTTCAGAGCCTTCTTGGCAATGGAAAACTGAATCCCCGACTGAGACGGAGGCGAGAGGCTCGCAGACACGATGAACTTTTCCTCTTCCTTCCTCTCTGCGTCGTCTTTCCTCTTTGCCATGGGAATGTGAAAGACTTTCGAGATGACAGACTTCTGCCTCATCTTCACGGCCATCGATGGCTCCTCGCCGATCGCCATCCCGAACGGCGAGTGACCAGCCGGATTCGACGTCTCTTTCCCAACGTCTTTGACTTCAATGTCCTCTGTAAATAAACGTCCAATTATTGTGGGAAGCAACACTTTAACACAAACACTCGTTTTCTTACGGAAATGCTAAAAATTGTTTAAATATTGGGAGAAATTAAATTCCCAAGTTTATCTGATTACATTTCATTTCGTGAATTTATAATCTGCTCGAGCAACTTCTTAAAATCCGATAATAAAATATTTAACCTTTAAAATACAAACTAAACGAATTAAGGAGACAAAGTGATTAAATTAGTTCAAACAAATTGAATCTAGCATGCAAAAAATGAATTCAAGCATTTAAATGGCAAAACAATCAAAGAAATATTTTCGAGAAGCCTAAAGAAAGCCATAAGAGAACATAGCAAAACTAGCAGCAAAACAGTAACAACGACCCTTACGGAAGGTCGCAGCCCCCATAAGGTCATCCAATCACAGAAAGAGGTCAGAATAAAGCCATGCTTCGAGTTCCAAAATGCTCGAAAAGTCAACTGCCCGAGGTCACTGAGGGGATGTTTGGACATCTGTTCGGGCTCGTTGGAAAATATTATTTTGCGAAACGAGGGGAAACAAAACTTTCGTGCAATCGACAAAAGAATTTTTGGCCGGACTGCGTTTCGAAGTCAAGTTTCCTGAAATGCTTCAATCTCACGATCGATTGGATAATCATTCGCAATCATCAGCATCATCATCTTCTGTGCACCAATAAACCATTTTTGTAGGAGGCATTAATAGTGCTGATTCGTCAAGTAATAACACAAATCGACACATGCACCGACATCATCATCATCATCACCATCACCATCATCATCATCATGACAACCCACCACTTAAAACTTCTTCCTAAAGTACATCATGTTCTTAAAATCAGTGTTGTTGTTGGCTCGAGTGGACTCCTGTTTGACTGCACAACAACAAAACATCATTTCTTTTGCTAAACCAGTAACCAGCCTAGTCAACCAGCCAAATATAAGGCACTGGCAGTGAATGGCCAATTAAACAATGGATGATGAAAATAATAACAACAATAATAATAATAATAATAATAATAATAATAATAATAATAATAATAATAATACTAATAATAATAATAATAATAATTAGAATAATAATAATAATGACGATGGATGATGACCTAATTAAAAAAAGCATGCAAAGAAGCACTAACAATGTTAACAGGCCACTAATAACAGAAAATGACTGGAAGGTCGGTTCACCACCACAACGAGGTGGCAATGGCAATCCAGACCTCCCATTTAAAGCAAATAATTAATTAATTACTATGTAAACGACTAATTAACTTCTAATAATAAATAAATAAATTGAATTTAATACAAAAAGCATGT
Source organism: Hirudo medicinalis (assembly GCA_011800805.1). Taxonomy (NCBI): domain Eukaryota; kingdom Metazoa; phylum Annelida; class Clitellata; order Hirudinida; family Hirudinidae; genus Hirudo; species Hirudo medicinalis. Next base: position 182,650 of record MPNW01000277.1, read on the forward strand.
TTAAAATATCTACGATGCAGGACGCAAATGCAGAGATGAGACGAGACCAAACGTGGCATTCAAAAACCGAGCCGCCGAGCACCGGCTCGTCTGCTCATTTCAGGCGCCAAGACGAAGGTTACCGGGGAGAATGTGGGGCTTGAAGGAGGCGCCCGTTATGGCATCCTTATTGGTAGGGGGCGGGACGGTGATGGTGAGCTCGAGGGGGCTCAAGTTCATCTTGCCCTCCGTTTTGCCCTGGGAGTGTAGCAAGTTGTAGACTGCACTGGTGGCCTAGGCAAGTTGGATGGCAGGTTAGTGATGATGATAATGATGATGATGATCATGATGAAGTAATATTTTGAGGAACGAATCTTCAATACAATTTTAAGTGTGAAGTATCATCATCATCATCATCACCACCACCACCACGACCAGCTTAGTGTCAATCTGTAATGCTAATTACAATCAACATTGTGATGCTAATTTATGCAGACTTTTGTGGATAAAAAAAACAGGAGCCGTTCATTATTATTCGCAGGAAGCCATCTTTTATTGGTTGGCCGATCGGATGCAGATCGACGATGTCAACGATTTAATTACCAACACTACTATCATAACCCCGTTCATAATTATTATAAATAAATAAATACGTAAATAAAATGAAATCCATACTTCTCAATCATGCAAACTATCATTCCGACAGCAACAGCGACGGCTTCGTTTGAAGAAAGTTAATAATAGATTGCAAAAATTTAAAAATAGAAATAGGCCAATGTCATCGTCCAACCAGGATGGAGTGTGGCAGGAGGTCATAAATGGCTCTGAAGTAGAGGCTCTCCAGGGCCAGGTAACCCTCGTCGGGCAGATCGTTGTACCTGTACGAGTGGTATTAGTGCGATCATCACCATCACCTTAACCATAACATCGATGATGATGATGATTACAATGATAATGCAATCATCATCATAATCTTAACCGTCATATCCGTGGTGATAATGATTATAATGATGATGTAATCTTTGTTATCACCTTGAGCACAATATCCAGGAGGGTAATGATTACAATGATATGCCTATTGGCATTTCAACTGTAATGAATACCACAACCAGCACAGGTGACTGACTAACATGATGAAGAAGACAGCATGCAGAAGTTGAGAGATGAGATCTTCGCTGACGGGGAGTGACGGGAGGAGTGACGACGACGGAGGATTTGCTCTGACATCAGATTTGAACTTCGAGAACCTGGATTACCACCGTCACGGTCTTCGTAAATATCGACGCCATACTGTAGTCATCGCGACAACCACCACCATCATCATCGTCATCATCATCATCATCATCGACAGATGTCAGACGTCATACCTTGGCAGTGAAAACGGAAAGAATGAAGGTGTGGAGGAGACCGTCGACGTGTTGATCCTGTGCACGGTGGGCTTTATGAACCTGGTCAATAGGTCGACGATGTCATCAGTGGAACTTCATCGTCATCCACAGAAATGCAAGCTAAACAGTCTTTCCAGACATTCCGGGCAGGCAATTATTGTTACATCCACCAGGAAGATAAGCTGAGCATCATTGCCATCATCATCATCATCATCATCAGCATCATCAGCATGTTCACTGAGACAGTAAAATGCAGCATGATAAACAAGCATAACTCTTTGCCACTACACTACATCACCACCACTATCACTATCACCGCCATCATCATTATCATCACCATCATCTTCCAAGAGAGCAAACATAAAAGTGTGAGCAAATATGGTGTTGCTCCATGGAAGAAATCAAACGTCGAACATCGCAAACAAAACATAAAAACATTTCCAGCTTCCAAAAAGAATAACATTTCTGAGCCATCAGTGGTAGGTTGTAATGATGATGATGCTTATGATGATGATAATGCTCATTATAACGATGATGCTTATGCTAATGATAATGCTTGTTATGGCGATGGTGATGCTTATGATGATGATGATGATAATGCTTGTTATGACGATGATGCTTATGATATGATGGTGATGAATAATGGTGATAAAGTAATCCCAACCGATTCCCTCCAAGCTCACTCGTGCGCGGATGAGCGAGCGCAGAGCTTAGATCCAATAATGAAGACAACACAAAGTACATAACAAATGTAACTCACCCACCCTGCTCAAGAAGAAAAAGAAAACATTCCAAAACATCGCAATCGTTTAAACAATAGTTTTAAACGAACGAGCGAACGAACTAATTAATCACCAAACAAGTCACTCGTATTTTCTCCTCTCTTTTCTTTAAGAAAAACATTTGAAAGTCAAAAACTCTGAAACTCACAAAGTACAAAGATGGCAGACGTCCAGGTGGGAGACGCTGGAATAGAACGCGATGTCGTGGTTGTACCTCATCAAGGAGTGGCTGATTATCTGCAGCCTGGAATTCAATCATGGCCGAAATCGATGATTTCAAAGTCGACGAGAAAGAGATAGGCGCGCGGATTAACATATTTTATGATAACGAGCGGAATATCTTGCGATCGTTTTGCCGTTGGTAAAAACGGCTGGCGTTAATAAAGCATTATCCAGTTTTTTGTCGGTGTTACATGCTTTACAATTACTTGATGGATCAAATAAATGACATTGAGAGATGTCATTAGGCTCATTGCTTAACTTATTAATATAATAGTAATAATAATAATAATAATAATAATAATAATAATAATAATAATAACAATAATAATAATAATAATAACATTAAACTAATACTTCACATCGCCATTACACAATCCCCATCCTCCTGGCTCCACAAAGCTGACCAAGCATGGCCTAACCCACTCCATGATGTCATTACTAACAATGCCATATTCCTCAAAGAAAGAAAAGGCAGAAAGGAGAAGCGAACCTGTTCCTATTGGTGATGCTGTCGACATGTTCGAGGTTGTGGCAGTGATGGACTGCCTTTTCCTGGAACTTCTCGAGGGTGATCTTGGTCAGCCGGGTCGGAAAGTCCGAGTGCACGGGCTGATCGGAGGGTAATCAATCGCGATCGATTACAATGGATTACAATCGATCGAGCTCGTGATACGTCGACTACAAGCGATAACTCGAAGCTGCTATCATTAATTAACGGATATAATTAATTAATGATATAATTAACGATTAGCAACCGATCGACGAACGAAGAAAGTGAAAAGCATGGTTGCTTCAAAAACGGCCTTTAAAATTTTCCAAACCTCCTTCCAAAAAAGCAGTTTTGAAAATGTCACTCATAATTTATTGAAAACAACTTAGAACCAAATTTTCACAGGATAACAGCACAACTTTCATAATTAATTGTTGAAATGGAGAATGAAACTAAAATTCCCATTTGCCAAAAATATTCGCAAGCTTCGAAACGCTAACCACGGATGCCGCACGAGGATTCCGTTACTCCGACTCGATGGGATGCGGACTCGCATCCAAGCCGGCTCGTAGATCTGGCGTTCAAAACCCAGCCTAGCGTATCCATTGTGAATGATGCAATAATATAATACTATTCGATAATCATGTAATAATTATCAACTGAATTTTATCGCAATTAGATATTTGGAATCAACGTGAAGATTATCTTGAAGAGATATCTTACTGGGGTGATAACAGAGAATGTGATTGTTGTCAGCAAAGAATGTAACCTATTGTAATTGTTATCACAAAGAATGTAATGTAATGCAATTGTTGACAACAAATGGCTCACGCTGTGATAGACAGAAGCAATGTTGAGGAAGGAAGAAGGCGGAGTCTTGTCGATCAAATATTCCTCTTGCGACTTGGCAGCATCCTGTTGAGAGAAATTATTAATAATATTATATTATAACTAATTAAAAATAATAATATTATAACCAATTAACTAATGCTACTGATAATCACACCAATTTATGCTATCAAGGCATTCATTACAGTTGCCATCTTGACGGTCAATATTATTTATATTGTCATCATCATCATCATCATCATTATTATTATTGTCATTGTTGTTATTTTTATTGTTGTTATTATTGTTATTAATGTTATTGTTATCATTGTTGTTGTTAATGTTGTTGTTATTATTATTGTTGTTAATGTTGTTGTAATGTCATGAATAATGAATTCCATCAATAGTCGTTCTTTGAAAGGTCATCGTGGATGTCATCGATTGTCAGAGGTATTCTTAATCCTCAAATAGAAGACTGAGGTTATTCAGTGCAACAACAACACCAATGAATACAATGTGTATTAAAGTTATCATTTCAAGCTATCATAAAATAACTATTTAATAATAATAATAACAATAATAATCATAAAAAAGCTCTAGCTAATCATGTCATGATGCTATTAGAACAAAATGTGATGATTGTGATGACGACGGCGATGATGATCCTCAAATGATTCAAGTTCTAATTGTTCTCAAAAGGTTGTTAAAACTCTGACTGATTTAATTATTCTTTTAATTTCAGCTCACATTCAACAGAATTTCATTTGCATCAAATGCAAGCAGACAACAACAACAACAGCAACAACAACAACAACAACAACAACAACAGTGGCAGCAACAGCAACAACAATGCATGCAAAGAAAACGTCAATTATGGCGACGGTGACGAAAATAATAAATCGACCGTACAGACGAAATTCAAAAGTAAAATTTTCGTCGACTTTAAGAAAAACAATCTGCAAAAATGGGGACTGCCTGACAACAGTGTAAGTTTGCACTTCTCAAAGCCCATCGACAACACCTTCCTTAGAAACACGTACTGATGTTTTCACATATTTTCTATGTTTTTTTTTGCAAAATAAAAGAAAACTCGAACTAAAAAGACGATCGTGACGACGTCTTTAATGAGCGTCGAAAGTTGAAACAAGGAAGTCACTCACGATGTTGTAAATTCCCAACAACAAAGCTTCGATGCTGGCACCGCTTTTCTGGGAAAATAAAAAATTGTTCACGGTCGGTCGAACTCGAATTTGGAATTCCTCAAAACATTCGAAACACAAACAAAGCTCCGTCGACTTATCTCATAATTAATCATATTACAATTAATGAAGACCATCACTCTCTCAAATCTCTCAAATATTCAAATAAATGCTAAATATTTATAGAAAGTTTTATTAGTAAATTAAGATGTAATTATTATTTTCTAGTTCATTTTTAGTTTTTCTGACGAGCAATAAATATTTGGAAACATGAAACATTGTGGATGCTTTGGAGAATTAATTTTCGAGGCTTTAATCGATAAAGCAGACATCCGAACAAGAGTCTTGACTCAAAACATGTCTGTTAATTGTATCACAATTACATTTACATGCAGGACATTTAAGATCGAGTCAGACCGATAAATATTTGTTAATTACATAATAAGAGATAAATTCAAAAACTCACATGATCCGTCGAATAGATGGAATGAAAATAATTGTAGAGGATGCTCGGTAGAAATTCCAGTGCAAAACGCTGGAGTAAGTCATTGTCAAGTCTGTAGAAGCTGAATAACTGATGGATCACAGGATCCAACTTCTGGAAGCAAAGCAATCGAGATTTGTTTAAGATTAAGAGATAACTTTAAGATTTTCTGATGGTTTTTATGTAATTCTTCAAAAGATAATTAAAATTTGAACCATTTAAATTATTGCACATAATCTACAGTTGAAGGTTTATGAATGACATATCTTGGGACACTCGAACATAAAATATTATCAAATAAATTTACCTATTTACATCATCGTGGTTCATGAATCTTGATCAAAATATCTAAAGACACTTCAAGAATGGTAACGTTCTTTTAGAAATACTGCCACAAAGGATTTATTGTCGAATAAAAAGGTGACTCACTTCAGGATTTTTTTCACCTTTTAGCAATTTGAAAAGTTCGCTTTTCAAATGTCCATCTCCGACTATCTTCTTGGAAAAATCATGAATCTCTTGTGAACTCAAACCCTACAAATTTTACCGGGTTAAAAAGAAATTGCCGAATCTTCGCGTCGCTGACATAAAATAAGCATGAAACTTCATTACTTTGAAGTCAGTAAGCCAAGATGCAACTGCCATAATAATAAAGGAGGAGGTATCTGTCCACAATTCATCACACTGTCTTGCCGGCAGTGAGGTAATACGTTTAGTTCTGTAGCTGTCAAAACACGCTATTCTCGCCCAGGAGTCTGAGAGTAGGAAAGCAGACGAGGGCAAAGCGCCACCGCTTCTGGTGAAATTTTAATTAATTTATTTAGAACCAGAGACTCGAATGTACTCTTATTTTCCAGAAGCGTCCAGGGAAGATAGTGTTAGTGAACGCTGACTGGAGATTCAAATACATAAACATTAGCATTAAAAACCAAGAACATCTGATAAAATGTAAACATTCTTTACCTATCGTTTCGCTATCTTCTAATACCGCTCGCTCGGTTTCTAATCGGTCTCAGCTCCTTATTTTTGCTAAATTAAAGAATGGCTGGCTCGGCTTTGAAGCGTCTTATGGCTGAATACAAACGTAATTAATTTGCATTTATCTATCAGCTATCTCCACCCGGACACATTGTCAACATATTTGTAATGAAATGCAGACTTTTGGGAATCGAATTATCTTTATTTTTTCAATTTTTAGAGCTAACATTAAATCCTCCGGAAGGCATTTTAGCGGGGCCAGTAAATGAAGAGAACTTTTTTGAATGGGAAGCCCTTATTACGTGAGTAGTTTTTATTGAGTTGTTCGAACTTTGCTTTATTTTCTATAGCTGGAATGTTGGAAAATATAGTGAAATTGTGGTACATAGTAGTTAAACCTGCACTAATTGTAAGATTGTAAGTGCTCATGCTTACAGGGTGAGCTAAAATAAGACCATGTGAAAAATAAAAAGAGTTATTGTTATTGTGTGCTTTCAATTGTAACTAATTGTAATCAGTAATATCACATGCTTTGCTTTTGAATCCTCGATTGAGTGGTTATAAATTGGATTAATTTCAAAGCTAAGCATTTTGAATTCTTTTTTATCAGAGAAACCAATAATTGTACAACTTTTAAACTCACGAGTGCATATTTTAATGTTGCAGAGGGCCTGAGGGAACGTGTTTTGAGGGAGGAATTTTTTCAGCCAGACTGACATTTCCGCCCGATTATCCTCTCAGTCCGCCGAAGATGAAGTTCACGAGCGACCTTTTCCATCCAAATAGTTAGTATTGGTTATGGACACTCTTGCAAACGGCTAGGATTTGAACTCCTAAAGGAGCCATACCAAAGCCTCGACCGCTCGGCTCGCTAGCCGAGGTAGTGACCTTTTCCAGTTAGTGTGAATGGCATCGCTAAAAAGGGGATGAGGTCAGAAATGTCAGGGAATGTATTTGACCCACTGAAGAAGGCTATTGCCAGAGCAATAAGCATGGAATAAATTTAATTTGTCAATTTTTAAGGCAATAAATCATTAATAAACCTAATAGCTTGATATGAATTTGTTTGTCCAAATTTTGTGACATCGATAACATTAACGGTCAACTTATAGGGTGCCTTATGTATAAATTCAAAGCTGCCATAATTAATCAAAGCCGTGCTTGCAGTATACAAAGACGGACGCGTCTGCATCTCCATCCTGCATGCACCTGGGGACGATCCGATGGGCTACGAGTCCAGTTCCGAGAGGTGGAGTCCGGTTCAGAGCGTAGAGAAAATTCTCCTCTCGGTCGTCAGCATGCTCGCAGGTCAGAGCCAATGTTTTGTTTTGTTTTCCTTTGGAAAAGCTGGTAAACATGTGGCCTCTCACATGTTTATCAATCTATGTTGTGCCACATAGGAGATGATAGTGATGATGATGATGATGATGATGATGAACATTGTCGCTCAACGAAGAAGATTTAGACTTGTGTGTTTGACCTTGAGATCCAAAGTGGACTTTTGCTTTTTCTGAAGCTTGTGAAAATATTGTTGGAAATATTTAACCATGAGTTAGTCAAGGAAATGGAAGAGCAGTTGGACATGTATTAATATATTATAGTAATAATATAGTATTAATATTGCCATCAAAACTGTTTCAAAAAGTTACAAATGACCTTGAAGATTTTTACAAATGTTTTGAAGACTTTCAGGATCTAATTCAATAACAAAGCATGAATTTCATTTATTATATCAAGGCCTATTTTTTTCTTGCAAATTGCCGAACGTATTTTTTCCGCAGAACCGAACGACGAAAGCGCCGCGAACGTCGACGCCGCCAAAATCTGGAGAGAGGACCGCGAAAGGTTCAACGAGCTGGCACGCAAGACTGTCAGGAAATCGCTCGGCCTCTGAGAATGATCGGGTGCTGCCGCCCGATTCCTTCTCCGCTAGTGTTCACCAACAATCGATGGCTCATTTGTCGTTGTCAATAACTAGTGTTACTGTAAAATTACGTCCGACATGACATCTAGTTTCCGATCAGTAACTGCTTCACGGCAATCTTTCCACGTCCGCTATCATTATCGCTTCTGAAATTCCGAAATTCTTTCTGTGATTGCATGTTGCCGTCTCTTTCTGCCGAATCGGTCGGTACTCGAATAAACGTCCTTGCAGTCCGCAAATTGACCGTTCGTCTGACTTGTCCCTCGGGCATGCATTTCTTATGGGCTTCGAGGACGAATGCAGCATCGACAAGATGTTTCGTTGTCGATTGAGCCACCCAAAAATTACAACCATTGTTAGGGGCCATTCATGTATGTGAGGTTTGCAGGAAAACTGGATTTTTGCACATCCCATCCCCCCTGTCCACAAGCATCCACCTCAAATTGCCCCACTCCATTTATGGACGTCTACAAAACACTGGCAACATAAAGTGCATGCTTATCTCCCCAATTTAAAGGCCAGACAATGTCCCTCCATGCCCGTGCGGGTATCACAAGTTCGCGGCAAGACAACTCATGCTGAGAGTGAGGTCCCCTCACGACATCTAGGTTTAAAATTTATAAGTTCTCACTCGCAATTTGTGTATCAAATTGGTACAAAAGTAGCTTTATTTTACAATATTTTTGCTAGATTGATTGTTTTTGCAGACGTCCACATTCTGCTAACTTCCCCTGTCCATAAGCATCCAATTTGTTTGGACCCTCTCTCCCCTCCACGTGGACGTCATAAATGGGTGGCCCTTTATAGCATACAAGCTCGAGTAGACTACTGCAAAGCACGAATAATTTGTGATGCCACATCTGTTGTAGAGTTTTGATTCGTTACATATCAAGATCTTCTCATAACATGGCTTATTTTCTCATCAAGTCTCATTGCATTGAGCCATCAGCAGGGAATTATAATTACTATTATTATTACTATCATTATTATTCAAAAACAGCAAGTGCTCAAGCAAGAAACATGACAAGAAATCCACTGGTTTATTGAACAAAATACGAACGCACGTGACAAGAGCCTAAAAGCAATACAACTTGTCATTTATCCAAGTCTCCGATGACCTTATTAGATGAGACATGCCCTCCCCATGACTTTATGTAGTTAGTAATAATAATAATAACAATAATAATAGAGTATATATTTTTCCATGAATATTAAGTATGATGTTTATAGTATGATGTTTATAGTATAATATAATTACTTTGTTGTCGTGTGTATGCCGTGAATGTATACACTTGGGAATAAATATGGATCGTCAGCTAAAACAAAACATTCTATCGAACATGCATGTTGACAATCAAAGTAGTGGTGAACTCACAAAACCATGATTTTATCTCATCTCCGTGATTATAACAGAGAAATTATTATTATGATGACGGTACACAACAGACAAATAAATAAATTATGATGACGGCATACGACGAGTAAATAATTTAATAATCCTAACGTTCGTGACTTTTGAATGAAAGTTTAAAAAAAGTCCAAATTATGTCGTACAAAAATAAAGCAACGAGCAGATGGAAACTAATCATAACAAAATAAAGTTATAATTATAAAATATTATAATATAATAATTATATATTAATTATAATTACAATGAAGACAAAGTTTGAGTTGAAATCAAAGTCGATTCGAACCAAAAGCATTCGTTCGTTCTGGACGTAATTTACGACTGTACCTCGTTTATGTGACGTTCGACTTGTATGATTTAACTTTTATGTAACTTATTTAAAATCCTGCTCGTGAATGAACAATGTGGGAATGCGTACGAAGATGACTCAGGAGAGAGAGATGAGATTTGGATGGATACGAATGGACCGACCAGATCGTTTAATGCGACGACGCCAGGTAAACGTGCCACGGCCGAATATCGAACAACAACAACGACTCGTGACTTATTTAATAGCATGACTCGATGAGAACGAACGCCACCACGTGCACATCCTGGAAACCGAGAACCGAAACAATACGACTTTATGTACAATTCGATGTCCAGAATTTTGACGACTAACTTTCGTTTAAGGACAGCCCCTCCTCCGACAAATTCAATGAAAAAAAGTGTCAAGCTGATGACATAACAGAGGATCAAAAGGATCACCGTGACCATCATCATCATCATCACTGTAAAAGTGATTTTCAAATGATTAGAGAGCAACAAAATGGAATGTGTTTTCAAAAAATATATGTATATATTTTAAAAAATCAATAAATGTCAACAGAAAAACTCAAATATAATCCTTGGTAATTGAAACAACTACAGACTAGAAATATCTCCTCTTAGAGCACCAAATTTGTATTCCTTTGTAACAGAGTAATTAAGACGACAGATTGCGTCGCAAGAAATCTGTTGTCGTTTCTTACAACTTACAATTACAACGTAATTCTCGTACGCACGCTGAAACAACGTCTCACTCGATCTGCTGAAATTACCAGGGAAAACAAAAAAAAAAAAAACAGACCGATTCACCACTTTTGGATCGCTACGGCCGTTCCGAGCCGCTCGTCCCACGGAGACGATCCGAGAGACACCTGACGGGGGAAGACACCATGTACAAAAGTGATAGCTATTGCGACCGTCGACAAGATGGAATTCGGCGATGACTAGGAAACGATCGAGCGAAAAACCGACCGAGTTCGGACGACCGGAGAGAAAACTTGGCCATCTGCTTAAGTGGGTAGCATATCGTCTTCCAGTTAAATATTGGTTTTAAATAACTACAATATTTGTACAAAAATACATAATAATGCTAATGCTAATAATAATAATAGTAATAATAATAAAAAGAAGAAACAGGTTGTCTAGTGATAGATTGAGGAATGGATGAGGAATTACAGGGAATAATATATTATAATTATCCAATATTACTTAACAACCACTGGAAATGGATAGTCATTCATAGGATAACTATGGATAGCCATTCGTAGGATAACTATGGATAGTCATTCATAGGATAACTATGGATAGTCATTCGTAGGATAACTATGGATAACTATCTAAGAAAACCGAAATGTCATCCTGAAGGGAGATCGTGACATTCTTATTTCTCATTAATGCCTTAATGTTTTGACAAAAACAACAACAACAACGACAAAGATGATGACGCTGACGAGTGCGTCCGTCTGCGACGCCGAAGACACGGCAGCTCGCTCGACAATCGAACCGATCGACCTCATAAGTTAGAGCAGTTAACATGTTGGCTGACGATTATTAATGCATTCATTAGGTTTGTGACGAGTTGTACACGGTCGATTGCTAAGACTATAAATAAATCTAACAATGAAAATTGTAATTAATAATAAAGTCTGTGATAATCATTTAATAAAGTTATCACGTTAAAAGTTGAAGTTATCGAGTTATGTAATAATCAAATAATTCAATAATGGTAAAAGGTCATTTCATAATCTTACCAGTGTTTGAGGATGGATATAAAGATGGTGAGCCAGTACAGGTGATGATATCGAAGATGATGCATGATGATGATGATGATGGTGATGGTGATGACCATCGACTGACAGCAAAACAACATGCTCAACTCCAAAACAACAAACCCTGGTGAGATACAATAACAATGATGATGACAACAACAGCAGCAACAACATGTTGAGCTCCATAACAGCAACAAACTCAGATGAGATACTACAACAGCAACACCTTGAACTCTATACAACAGCAACAAACTCAGGTGAGACACGACCGATGGCATGTCAAAAGAAGAATTTTGGAGCCGAACAAAATTCACCAAAAATCAGATTTTCAAAACGTCGCCGAAAGAATCGCGGTCGAAACTTTTCACAATTTCGTGGGGGGGGGAGGTGATCGACGAACGAGAAGGAAACAAACAAAAAAACAAAAGAGCAATTCGCAAAAAAAAAGGTCTGAAAAGCCCTTCAAACAATGCATGTTGCTGGAATGTTGTCGTATCAGGCACTCTTTAAAGATATGCATTCTATGTGTCTATGCTTTTATTCGCTCGCTCGTCTGCCTCTTCTGGAGTGTCGTGGTGCAAGTTGCCAAGTAGTCGTTACCCCATTACCAGGATACGAGAGATCATCATCATTTTCATGGTGTCAATATCTCAAGAGGGAATTATGTCAATGGATTATGGCGGTAACGGCAATGATGATGGTGACAATGATGATGATGATGATGATGATGGTGATGATGATGATGATGATGGTGATGATGATGATGATGATGATACTGTTGTGGTGCTATAGTTCCTCCATGCTACTCGAAGAATTGGAATCTATTACCTGGAAGGAATTGATTTCTGAGGAATTAATCGATTTTTGTCAAACAATGCAAACAACGGGAACGAAAGGGAGTGAGCACTCAGCACTCCATCGCAAGACATTCACAACTTCACTGACATTTCAATTCTCCACGATTTTCTTACAAAGAGACTTTACTTACCATCTATTTAATATAATATAATAATAATAATAATAATAATAATAAAACACAAATAATAATTATAATGAAAATAATAACATACAAATAATAATTATAATGATAATAATAGCAATAGCAACAGTAATAGTAATAGTCATCATTATCACCATACGTCATCGTCATCATCATCACCACCATCACCATATTCTACTCACCCCTGCCAGTCGGTCTGATGACCTCTTGACCTGCAGCTTCATCCTCCTCACGATGGACTCCTTATCCGAGAGGCCATCTGATACGCACCTGTTCAAATATAATAATAATGATAATAATAAAAAAAAAAAAAATAATAATAATACCTAGATTGATATTAATAGATACATCATGAATATTAATGGAATTAATAATAATATTAATATAATCATCGCATTGACATTGAAATTAAGCATCGTCGACGTAAACAAAGCGAAAAGCCACCTGGACAACTCCTGTTGGAGGTTTTCCGTGCTCCCCGACGAGGCCTGCTGGGGATGCTTCATGGAGGAGGTGTCTTCCTCTTCGTCCCAGTCGGAACTCGTGCCAAGGGAAGTTCTCCTGGTGACGACGATGATGATGACTACGATGATGATGGTGACTATGATGATGATGACTATGATGATGATGACGATGGTGGTGACGATGATGATGACTATGATGATGATGATGGCACTGGTTAATGGCATGCAAAGCTTCAATCGACAGGACAAAATTACAGTGGAATAGGCTTTCGGTCGATGGGCATCTTCACTGATTTAAATTTGAAAAATGGGATCGTGGCATTACAATATAATTTTCTGAAGCTTTGTTACTTTAATAATTAGTTATTGCTAACACTAACACACGTGTTAATGTTAACTAATACCCGGTTAATTCATTAAATACTCGATCAATTATTAATAATAAACAAGAGCTCAACGGAACCTCATGAGGTCATCACTTTCCTCCAAGCCCTCTTTGTTTCCCAGCTGTGTTGGATGAGGTCAACAAATTAAAGATGATCATACATTTATAAAATATTAATGATAATGACTATGATAATAATAATAACAACAACAACAACAACAATAATAATGATGATGATGATAATAATAATAATAATAATAATAATAAAAAACAATAATTACGATAATATTATCGTCATACCAGGATTTCATCAGGGTTTCTAGCTTCACCTCTCTTCTTTTTCTTCAGTCGTTCATCTTTCACGGCTGAGGAGGAGGAAGATGTGGCACAATCATAACCATCGCCACCCGCTCCGTCATCGTCGTCGTCGTCCTCATCAGAGTCGCTGCCTTTCGTTTTCATTTGAGCGCAGGTAGATGCAGGGGAAGCGTTCTGATTGAATGGCTTCCTGGCAAGTGTGGGTCTCGGAAACCTTTCTGGGGGCAGCTGGGTAAGAGATTCTTTGGGCGAGAGTTCGACACTGCCCACGCTGCTCTCCACCTCCACCCTGACGTTCTGCATGATCGAAGGTGACGAGAGGAGGTCCAGACATTCGATCCCTGTGATTTTCCTCGCATTCTTTGGCAACCTTCCCAAAACCTCAAACTCGTCGCTGCTTCGCCTTACTTCCACGGAGTACTTCCAATGTCCGCTACTTGAATCGGGAGGAGCCTCGTGGATCTTGGACTTGTGATGACTCGACGTCAAAACCTCCGCAGCCGCCCGGCCTATCTTCACAGGGGATGCTTTCCTGTCGGAGAGAGACCTGAGGGAAACTGATTTCGGGGGAAGGTCGGTGCTCCGCCCTCCGCCGACGGCAAAGCGCTGGAGTTTTGGGGAACTCCTGAGAGATCTCGAGTAGAGCAAGTCGACTTTTCGATCTTGCTCCGGTCTCTTACACGAGAAGTCTGCACGTCTCTCTCGACAATCGGGCGAGTTGCTGCTGCCTTGCTGCCAGGTTTTGAGACCGAGGAAAGCGGATCGTTCCTCGTCCTCTGTCATCTGATGGTGGTGATGATGATGGTGGTGCTTCGTCATCGACTGTGCCACGGTCCTGCCGGAGGGCTTGTCCTCTTGGTCGTTTGATCTCCTCAACCGGGATCTTTGTCTGGTCTTTATGGGGTTGGCGAAGTTCTTGAAGACCTGAATTTTGTTGGGGGCCGAAGAGGGGGTGTTGATGGACTTAGTGCCTGTTTGGAGTGCTTTGGAGGTGGCCTGGAGGAGGTTAAGGGTCGGTGTCCCTGATGATGGCGGAACGTCTATGATTGAGTATGACTGGAGAGTTCTGAGAGAAGCAGGAATATTAATGATTATAAAAAAACCATAATAATAATAACAATAGTAACAATAATAACAGCAACAACAATAATACTAATAATAATAATAATAACCACATTATTTGTTAAGTAATAACAGTAATGTTGCTTCATTTAATTCATTAATAAAATCACCTGGACGACAAGTCCTCCTTTTGTTGCTGGAGTATCACATGCCTCGGGTACCTTTTGGAAGGTGAATCGGTCGAGCCCTGACCACTCTTGCCGGGCCTCTTGGGAGAGTTGGAGGAGACGGGTGCCTGATGGGCTTCGGAGCGGGGGTTGCTGTGATGGAGTCTGTTCGGGGAGTTGTTGATGCTGCTGCAAGCTGACAACCTCTGCTTGAGACGTCTCTCGAACTGCTTCACTGCCAGCTCCCTCCTGGTTGTGGTTACCATGGTTGCAGTGAAGATGATGATGGTGATGATGATGATGATGATGGTGGTGGTGGTGATGATGATGATGATGGTTAAGTTGTGAAAGAACTTGTTCGTCAACACCATCATCATCATCATCAAAACAAACTTTGCCAGTTCCTTTTCCCTCTTTTCCAGTTGTAGCATGCACGCTGTAAGTTCCATGTACATGTTGTTGGCTCGATCCAACTTCTGTTCATACAGTTCCCTGACGTCTTGCGCGTGCCTAAAATCAGTCAGTGTGACCTTCTCATTGGCTGCTATAAATGTCACTGAGAAGTGACATTATAAAATGCACGGGCACAAAATGCTGACAATAATTTTATTCGGAATTAATCAATTACTTTCAAAACAAATTTTAGCTTAAGGTTTAATACTGAATATTTTCAAAACTAAAACGATCAAAAATATTTAAAAGCCGCTTTACTGAAATACAGAACGACCGTCTCGCGTCGGCTGTTGCTTTAAAAATAGGTCGAGTCAAAAGATCCCCCCGGACAAACAAATAGGTCACCTCAACTCCTCCCTCCTCCTCCTGATGAGTTCCTCCTCGGCGAGCGGGTAGGTGGATGTTTCGCTCCTGATCTTTTGCAGCTCCTCTTTGATCTCGATTCTCCATTGTTCCTTCGATCGGACGATAATCATAATTTATTAACCATTAGCATGCTGCCATTTGATTGGTCGTAAATTTACTAATCGGTTGATCGATCAACGATAGTTTGCCAGTCCAGCGGCCAATAATTGAAATGTAATCGATGAAATGCGACGTTGGCGACGGATTTCCGTTCGAGCCGAAGAAAGGCAGCGTTCGACGTCCGTCAACGAGCGACTTCTCGCATTTCCAAATATCTATTATCACCTCATATTTCACATTATCTATTTTTGTCCACAAACAGAAAAAATAACGCTACGAAAACATTCTCATCGATGGCTGCACGAAGGAAAGAAACCAATGATTCGCATTTCCATCGACCATCCTGGCTTTCTAAGTTTGAGTTTTGTCACTTCAATGAAAGGGAAGCATCCTCCACAAATTTAAAAAAAAAAACATGGCATCACAAACAGAGGCACAGAATGAAAAACACATAAAGAAGGGGGAAATTTATCGCCCGCAAGTCGTTCCCAACGTGATAAACTCTGAGGACAAGGAGATCCAGGGTCCGAATTAGGGTCAAACGAGACGTCCGCCCGTCGGCAAGACCCCCGTCGGTGATTTGTTTTTGGAGGTGTTTGTTAAACGTGTGTGGTGAATCACCACTGGCGAGGATGTCACGAAGACTGAGGAGTGATGCTCTGATTGATCTTACATTTTTTCCAGTTTCAGCAGTCGTAAAACATTACAGCAGCAAGAGCATTGGTCGAAAGGTTGCAAATCATATTTTTCCTTAAAATCTGCTGCAAAATTTATGTAATATAAATATAAAAAATATAAATATATAAAAAAGAAAAGACACATTGACAAATCAAAAGCATCTGACAAAAAGTAATCCATTTTCAAAATGGCGGAGACTGAACAGACAAGCTGATGAATACATATCCATGTTCCTCTGCAAGAACATACCTGCATCTTGTAGAATTCATTCTCATCCTGGTTGAGCCAATCAGGGGAGGCTATCTCCAGGTGCATCTGGATGGCCCGGAAGGAGGGTCGGTTTCGTGGCTTCGGACTCCTGGAGAAGTACAAAAAGTACAAAGTACTGCTGCGTACAAAACGTAAAGAAAATGAAAAAAAGCCGAATTAAAAGCCTCAATCACTCGGCCACTGCACCCGGGATAGTGATGGTGATACTGCAGCTGCAAATATGCGTGTCAACTGCAATTGCATCGTCATTTTTATTGTTAAACTTATTATCAACAACAGCAACAACAACAGCAACAACAACAACAACAGCAACAACAACAACAGCAGCAGCAACAACAACGACGACGACGACTACAGCAGCAACAACAACAACGACGACAACTACAGCAGCAACAACAACAACATTGTTAAAACATTAATTACAAAATAGATGTGGTAAAGCATGCCAAAAGGTCTTAAAATTCAACTGGGTACTGCAGGGCAGAAAGATCCCACAACTAAAACAACATTGAAACAAAACAAGCCAACAACAACAACAGCAGCAGCAATAAACACATCAATTGCAAGATCAATAGAAAAACATGACAGTGTAAGACATTCTCCAAGCCATCAATAAGACAGAGCAAGATGACAATGATGATGACGACGACGACAAAGATGACAACATTTGACAATGCCATTGACAACGGTGGCCACTAATAATGAATTTGATGGCAGTCCATTTTAGCTGGCAATGCACATGTTGGTGATTCCAGGCAGTGTACGTTAGGCCATTACAAATCTCTCTTCTTGGTGTTTTTACATGGTTACAAACAGATAATTCTCAACAACTCAAATCTTGGTAAACAAATGTGAATGATTAATTATACTAAGATTGGAACTGATGATGATGATGGTGGTGGTGATGATTATGATGATGCTGTTGATGATGACGATGAAACTGATGATGATGATGACGATGATACTAATGATGATGGTGATGCTGCTGCTGATGATGATGATAGTGGCGATGATAATGACGATGAGATGATTATGATGGTAGTTCCATACTCACCAGCACTGCCTCATGAGGAGCTTGAGTCCCTCGGGGCAAGTCGAGGGCACGGGCAGGTGAAGGCAGTTGCTCCCGACCCCCCAAATGATGGCCGACGAATCGACGTCCTTGTACGGGATCTCGTGAGTCAGGAGCTCCCACAACACCACGCCAAACGACCTTGAACATGTGGCAAGAATATCAACAACATTAACAGCAATAACAACAATGGTAACATCAATAACTTCTATGGTCATGAAAGGAGATATGAGGATGGGTGTGATTGCAACTAAGATGATGATGATGATGATGATTATTATTATTATTATTAATAATAATATTATTACTATTATTTTTAATTGCATTACCATTATCGTTGTCAATATCATTATTATGATAACAATGCCAAAATATATAAAATATATAAAACAGTAAACCCCTAATACAAAACTAGCAAGTATTACCATAATAAATGTAGCATTTACAATTAAGTATAATACTTATTATAATTCACGATTCATCATGAAAATAAACGAATTCATTCCCGATGTGCGGAAGAAATCAATGAAGTTTCATTCAATTCACAATTCACAACAATGTCTGTGGTTTATCACACATCACAGATCACATTTATCACACAGACATAAACAGATCACATTTATCACACAGACATCACATGTCACACTTACATCACATTTATCACACGTCACATTTATCACACTGACATTAGTCTACTTAAACCACTACAAATTAATGTTATGTCATGTCATGTAATTCATAATTCGTCGTAGTCTTCATCACCATCATCATCATCATCATCACTTATGTCATGTTAAACGGTGATTAAATCCTTCAACAAGTCTGAAGCCCAACATGAAGAGACTCAACAACAACAAAAATAATAATAATAATAATAATAATTAAAAAAAAATAATAATAATAATCATCATCATCATAATCGCTACTTCATCGTCTCATTCTTGGCTTATTTAACTCCAACGACAATACAATACAAAAAGCAAACAAACAAACAAACAAAAACAAGCCAAACATAACAACCAACCAAATGTCGACTTTCTCCGAGCAGGGTTCGTTCCTTATGACCTCGGGGGCCATCCATGCCACGGTTCCGGCGAAGGACATCTTGGTGCTCTTGTCGGTCCACTCTCGGCTGGTTCCAAAGTCGCTGATCTTTATGACGTCATTCTTCGAGATGAGAATGCTGGCCGTGCATTGTAGACGTGTCGATTAATGTTCAAATGACCCAAATATAATCATCATCATCATCATCATTGTCGTTATTATCATCATTATCAGTTTCATCATCATCATCATCATCATCATCATTATTATCTTTATTTTCAATTTCTTGGCCATTTATTTTCTGGACATGAATTAAGAAAAGGAAAGCAGTCAGCAAATCACAATTAATGTTTTTGTAAATTCCCAGTCATTTTAACATTTCTGCTCTTTTTTTCTTATGTGATTGCCATCATCATCATTATCATTATTACCATCATCATAATCATGAAAAGTTCCATAAAGTTAACAATTAACTTCAGAGAGGTCAACCCACTTGGGGGACTTGAGGTCGCGATGGATGATCTTATGGGAATGAAGGTAGCACATGCCGTTGGTTATCTGCTTTGCCCAATCTACGAGCAGCACGGGCGGCAAGTCCTTCCCGTCCCTGAACACCTCGTAGAGCTGGCCATAGGGGCAGTACTCCATGACGATGCAGTAGCACGGGGACTGAATGCACACTCCCCTGGAATTAAACCGTGAGATGATTGGGAGTTGGTTGTGGATGGAAAGGATAGATGGATGGATGAAAGAAGTAAGAAATCATAAAGGGATGAGTTAAATCAAAAATTAATCAGCATCATCATCATCACCCTCATCTTCATTATCATCATCATATTCAAACAAGGACTCTTTGCAGCAATTCATTCAGATGGGATGAATGAATTCATGCCTGGAATGATGGACAAATTGGAGAACAAATGAATGAGTGAATGAATGAATGGATGAAGGAGGATCAGAGCCCAAGGAATAGGCAAAATTCGAAGGATAATTGAAGAATAAAAATAAAAGGAAGGATAAAAGAATAATAATAATAATGATAATAATAACAACAACAACAACAATAACAATAATAACATTAATAATAATAATATACTGATCATTAATAATAACTATAATAACTAACACAAAAGCAACATCAACATCAAAACAATGAGAAAGGAGAACAAAAGCAAACAATTTCATTTGGTCATTTATTCACACACACCAATGTTGAAGGATCAACGACAACACTTCAACAAAGCAACAACAACAACATCCATCCATCCATCCATCCATCCATCCTCACTTGAAGGATATGACATTGGGGTGGTTGAGCTTCCTGAGGTGTCTGATCTCGGTCTCCTTGATGTCGCGGACCTTCTTGATGGCCACCAGTTCGTGGTTCAACTTGCCCAAGAAGACGGCACCCTGAGCCCCGCTGCCGAGCCACAGGAGATCGGAGATGTTTTCGAATGCGATGTGCCAGTCGTCTGCCGTCGGATGTCATCGACGAGTAAATCGGTTGCATTTGTTAATCGGTCGAGTAATTAATTAAGGCTCGGTGCATTTTCGGACGACAAACTGCCGAGAATTTGGATAAAATGTCGTGCAACTACATTTCGCAGTCGAACGGTGGCTGTTCTGAACGGTGTGTCGATTAATGTTATTAGTTAAGAAATAAATTGATCATTTATGTAAATATTAACAACAACAACAGCAGCAGCAGCAACAATAATAATCATAGTATTGATCATAATAATAACTGATGTCGACAACAATGTCTTCATCTCTTCGTATAGCACGAGGACCACGGCATCGCCATTGCCATGTTCACAGTCCCCCCCTAGAACCAAAAAAACCCCGACACCCTGACCGACATTACGTCCTCAACCACGACAAACGGAAGAAACCTTTCTGGCTGATCTCATTGGCAGCGGCCTTGCCTATGATGGTGAAGACCGGTTTGAAGCACCCGAAAAGTCCGTTGAGGAAGCCCAGCCCGGAGCCTTCCTGGTAGGACACGTCCACCGAGCCGGTGTCCTGCTGGTGCTGGAAAGATGACGTCATCAGGGAGAAGCTGGAGAGTCGCCGTTGACCTTTCGACCTTTCGCTGAGCTTGGTGTAGTTCGGTGTGGGCTGGGGCTGCAGGTCTTGGTCCATGTCCCCAGCCTCGATGCAGAGCATACTGGAGGAAATCATAACGGCGATATATTATGATGACAATTGCAGTTGTAAGAGCTTCTTTCTGTCTTTCTCTAACAACATTAGACAAATAGTTGAATTATGGTTGAATTGTGAATGGTAACTTGTAATACAATATTGATGCAGTTTATTATTATTATAATTATTGTTATTATTATTATTATTGTTGTTGTTATTATTATTATTGTTATTATTATTATTATTATTATTATTATTATTATTATTATTATTATTATTATTATTATTATTATTATTATTATTATTATTATTATTATTATTATTATTATTATTATTAATACTCACTGATAACTATAAATAATGAATAATTATTATAAATTAAATCATCAAAATTAAATTATGTAATTCTTTTCTGTTTTTTTAATATTTATTTTTTAAAGATGTTTTTGCTGTCGTGATAAAGTCGTAAGACTTCAATGAAGGTCACTGCCACCAAAACAAGCACGTCAAAGCAGGAAGGATGGATTCGTCTCCACTTTTAGCATGGAAAAACCCAGTTCCAGGAAATAATTTTTAATGATCAAAAAGAGAACAAAAATTTGTGAAGCAAACTCAAAAGCACCAGGCCACCCGGGAAGCACCAGAAACAAACAGGATGAAGGCATCAATTAAGGTGTCCAAGCTCAGTGATGCAAAAGAAGAACCATTACTAAGAAATGCAGATAACAGATTTTATAATAATAATAATAATTATAATAATAATAATAAATAGTATTAATATTAATTAATTAATCAATTTTTACCATGACATCACTTTAAAGAAATAAATCCAGGTGAAACCTTCATGCCCATCAGTACAACATTTACAACAACAAATTGATCGATCGATTGGTTGATTGATTGATTGATTGATTGATTGGAGGAGGGAAAACACACAACCAGTTTTAAAGGGTTTCTGCCTAAGATAACAAGAATGATAACGGTGAAGGTGAAGATGATGATGATGAAAATTGATGATGAATCTGGTAGAGGTGATGATGACGATTGATGATGACGATGATGATGATGACGATTGATGATGACGATGGTGATGATGACGATTGATGATGATTGATGTTAATAAGGATGATGAGGAAAAATATGACGAATAAAGCTACGAAGGCGGTTATGATGAAACTAAAAACTTTATCGAAGATGGATTTATTGCGCGTAATGAAGGNTGATGATGACGATGATGACGACGACGACGATGAGCAAGGAGAGTGAGATATCTTTCCAATTAAACAAGACAGGTCTTAATCAAGACTTGCCAATTGCATTCATCCTCTCGTTGGATGGAAACCGAAAGCAAAAATTATCCTGTAGCTGAAAATATCCCCTGACACAACCTGTCTCCTGCAGCTGTGGTGATGCTGCTGCTGATGATGATGCTGATGATGATGACGACGACGACGACAATGATGATGATGATGATGATGACGGTGGTGATAACTGGGCAAACAATAATAGCAACAGATCAATAACCCTCCTCCATACATCTCAATGATGACCAAGTGAAGGAGAAGATGAAATTTCATCTTTATCGACTGAAGTCATCAACAATCCATCGCCATCATCATCAACATCACTACCCTCGTAATCGTTATCATCTTCATAATCTTCATCATCATCATCATCATCATCACCGTCTCTGATGATTAAAACATTAAAAGGGCATCAGGCTAATGCGAGACTTTACCTCCAGGCTCGAAGCAAAAATATCACAATGGAAAAGCAAGGATAACCATCAGCAGCAGCACCGCCATCGTAGGCATGATCGTCGTCACCATCATCATCACCACCATCATCATCCTCACCACCACCATCACCATCATCACCACCATCATCATCACCACCATCATCACCATCATCACCACCACCGCCGCCACCACAACCAAATTTCACTTGGTTAGTGACTTGACTGATAATTACAGTAGCTGGTTAGCCCGTCCACCTGGCTGCCATAGCAACAGTTGAAGATGCACAAAAAAGATGAAATTCATAAACAAACGTTACCACATGATGACGATGACGATGACGATGTTGAAGTCCCTTTAATGGCCGATGTTGCTGTTCCTGTTGTCGGATGTACTCGTTAATTACATTTATTATTATTGTTATTATTATCTTTATTGGCATTTTATTATTATTATTATTATTATTATTATTATTATTATTATTATTATTATTATTAAACATTAATGGCATTAATGACATTAGCGATGTAATGCCTGACATACTATTAGCATCCTAATCGACATAACAACACCATCACGGACATCAGTGTGCTTTGTAATTGCACAATCAACTCCCAAGAGTTGGACGATCAAGGTCAAGGTCTTCTTGTGGAAGGTCGAGTCCTGAATCTGGAGAAATAAATCTCCAATGCATCGTGCTTCTCCTACGTGAGCTCTTTTTTTTTTACTTTTTTATGTCCGACTCGAAGGACGCCAGTTCAATTCCCCTTCAGTGCGCCTGTCTGAACTAGGGTCTCAAATACCCGGTTGAGAACCGAATGTCCACCCATGGTATTGTACCACTCTGCCCACCCAAAAATCAACCTAGGTATCGAATACCCACGTTGACCCGAATACAGCTGAGAACCTAATACCACTCACTAATTGAGGTATTGTACCTCTCCACTAACCACCCACTCATCCATCCACCCATCCGTGGGTCTAACCATTCACCCCAAATAGAGAATATGACCCGTGAACAATGGAATGATGGATGGATGGATGAATGGACGGACGAATGATGGATGGATGGATGGATAGATGGATGGAAGGAAGGATGTATGGGCGGAAGGGATGTTAGATGATCGGACCAACGGACTGACAATGGATGGGTAATCAAAGGCATGATGGATTTGATCATGCGTTGTTAAATGAGCATGTGCACATCCTTGCCATGTAGACAGCACCTGTTGAGTGGGAGTTCCCAAAAACAACAACTACAATAGTGAAAAAACACTAACAATGATAATAACAATAGTAATTTTACAAAACATTAACGCAATAATAGACTTACAATTTTAGCAATATCTCAAAACAATAGTATGTTAATATAACATCGTATGATAATGTATCTCTATATTAAAGTCCATTAATATGCTAACGAATGAAATTATATTTTCAATACATCTTCGTGCCGAGCTGAAAATGTTGCGCACTTTGAGATGCAGTAAACAATTGATGACCACCAATTATGCAGTGGGGGTTCCCAGCTACAAATCCATCTCAACTAAGACAGCAACCAATTTCTATACACACATCCGTCCATTCATTTATCGGCCCATCCACCTATCCATTCACTCACCCATCCATCCATTCGTTTATCAATTCACCCATCCATCCATCCATCCATTCGTTTATCAATTCACCCATCCATCCATCCATTCGTTTATCGATTCATCCATCTATCCATTCACTCGTCAATGCATGCATTCATCCATCCATCCATCCACCTACCTATTCTTGAACTCCTCCCTGTCCGACGTGACCAACAGGACGTTGAGGTTCGTGGGGCTGTTTCGACTGTTCACAGGTTCATCTACGGTCCTCACTTCCAACATTCCTCGGCGGTGACGAAGACGACGACGACGACGTTGATGATGATAATGATGATGAAGATGACGATGGGCTGTATCGACTGGTGATGACGATGAAGATCAAGATCTTATTAGTTTTCTTGCTAATTGCCAGCAGAAGTGATGACCCCATGGTACAAGGTCAAGGCCATTACGAGCAAGTTTCAAGGTCGACGGGAGGATTTGAACTCGGGATGTCACGTCGAAAGAGAAATTGTGCGCCTTCAAAAGCCTTACTTGTTTTGGTTGGGTAATCTGTTATGCATTTTATTCACAAGAGAATGTAAAACTTTTTCGATTTTTCAGGAGGTAAGTAGGTTAAAAAAAAAGAAAGAAATCAAGAATATTGGAATGAATGTTACAAAAAGAACAAGATGTTGCTGTTGTTATCTTCTTATTTCTCGTCGATGTTGTTGTTGTTATTGTTGTTGTTGTTGTTATTGTCGTCGTTAATGTCTCCAAAGTCGCGTGAATGCAGTTGTCCTGTTGTTCTGCTTCATCTGAAAACAAAAAACTCCACACATCATTGACGATTCAAATGCAATAAAATATTTTTAAAAAGTGAAGAAAATGCAAAATAAAAAAAAGTAAATAAAACAAAATTTGAATTCCTTCGAAGCTGTCAAAAACAAACACGGAAATTCCTGTTGATTTTAAACCTGAGAACATTTTAAAGACTTGACGTTTTTTTATCTTCTTAAGAACAGAACTCAATTTTACTCAACAGAGGAGGAGGAGGAGGAGGAGGAGGAGTGAAAAGGAAGCCGTAAAATATTTCGAGTGATCAAAAATTCTCAGAAAGAAAAATCTCAATCAGAAAAAAGCCCCCTCCATTTTCATCAAAAATTCAGACATTTCTTCGGTTATAAATAAACAAACATTAAGCCAGAAATAACTGCACAACACGACAACTTACATTGTAACAAAGACAAGGTACAAACTCCAGATCAGAATCCCGGAGTCAACAAGAATCGACCGCTGGAAAACGTCGGCAACTTCGAGAGGTCTTCCGTAGACGACGAGAAGCGAAACCTCCTCTGACAGAAAGAGCAAAGTTAAGAACAAAACGCACCCTCCGCTCAGCTGACCGTCCACCCACACACGCATGCGCGGGCGCCTGCGCACGGAAAATTGGATTCGGGCGGCCTAAAAATAGCCCGATGGAAAAGGGAGGCATCTTATTTTCGTCTTCTCATTCCAATTTCTGCCGACCGACCGGAGCTATCGATTTACAGGCTGTACGACAGCGGCTCCGGTACGCCCACGTGTTCGTACGACTGTTATTGTGTACGCAGTGAGAGAGAATGGTGGAATGAGGGTTGGATCTACGTAAACTTCCATGTCTGTCCCATGTAGATTCGTGTGTGTATGTATGCATATGTATGCTGGGGCCGCCCACGCGATGACACCTTTCCTGTCTCCGGCTGTCACCCTTTTCCTTCCTTCCTTTCCATATGTGTTTACTTCTGCTTTCCGCCATTCTGGTCCAAGAAATATAGTCTGTCTGCAGTCTATCCATAGTTACCATAGTTCATAACTTCTCTGTCAGCCATCGTCATCTCCATCGTCATCATGATCGGCTGTTACTGAACAGTTCTGCAAATGGGCGTATCCCCAATCGATACGGTTAAGCAACATCACAAAGCATAATAACCCTTCCGTGACGTAAGCATGAAAGTCCAAATCAAGAAATCGAAACGAGTGCAGAATCAGAAGCAAGGAGGGCACTTAAATGTATACTTCTCATTCGGCCTCTGGTCTTACCTTGGGGTACAAATTGGCTCAGAGGGTCTGCGTTCCTGCGGGCCACGGTAGAAGCAACAGTCGTTACAATTCGTGTTCTCGACCCAACTTGCATCACCACAAAGCGCCTCTGGGAGACAGCGCTATATAAATGGTCTAAGCGCCCCTGATGCTTACCTTATGGCGCAAGACAAATTCACTTATTATTATTATTGGTATTATTATTATTATTGTTGTTGTTATTATTAATGTTATTATTGGTATTATTATTATTGTTGTTGTTGTTATTATTAATGTTATTATTGTTACTATTATTATATTTATAATTATATTAATTATTATTATTATGTCATAATAATATACTATTGTAATGAGAAGAATAAAACAACACCGGTGATGAATATTAAATAATAATTTATTAAATATTAACCGCTTGGTAAATATTTACCACCTTCATAGCAGGATCCATAGTTGGATCATCTCAGATCATTCCTTTTGGTCCCTTTTCCTTCTAATCTGTCGTTCTGCTTCTTGCAAGTGTATTCGTGCAGTTGTGCGCGTGAATTGTCGGCGTACAACACGAACAGGTGTGTACGCGGGTCATAAATTAGCGTGCACCTCGGCCTGCGTGGTGCACGAAAGCAGCTGGGAAAGAAACACAAAATCTTCTGGGGAAAGTGACGCACAGTCCAAGTAAACAAATGGTTGAAAAAAGTCTCTCTTTTTGTCTTTTTCCATTTTTTGAGGTTTTCAATTAAAATGAAATCTATGCTCGTTTCGTAAGCTTTTCACGGTGACGATGACGATGACGACGATGATGACGACGGTGATGATGATGATGATGATGACGGTAACGACGGCGTGCATGGCAATTGTAGCGGTTCCCGTTTCCATGACGCTGACAAATGATGATGATAGTGATGATGATTTTGATATTGAGCGACGTCAGAGTTTTCGTGAAAAGCCAAAGTTCGCCCATCAGAGAAGTGTGCATCGGCCAGGTCAGTCGATAATTACTAACGGTGAATAAATGATGATGAAGAAGGTGAAAAAGATGACGAATGTGATGATGCTGGTGATGATGCTGGTGATGATGACGACGGTGGTAGTGGTGAATGAGAAGAAGATGGTGAGAAATTAAGTCGGTGATGAAGTGATGTAATAAAGTGGTGACGACAATTTCTGTATTGTAACATATGAAACATATGGTAAGATAGCAGTGGTAGTATTGGTAGCAGTAGCAGTAGCAGTAGCAATAGTGGTAGTGGTGGTAGTAGTAGTGGTAGTTCAACGAGCCAGGTAAAATCATCAGGTATGTTTCATTTATGTGGAGCTGATTGCTTGCAGCTTCTAGAGTCAGTAGGTGAACCTCCATGTTATCAGCATTTCAAATAAACGTGATTAAATAAACGTAACTAAGAATATATAACAATCACCATCCGTCCTCACTCACGACTTGTAACGTGAGCAAGACATTTCTCACGTTTATGTTATTCATTATAATATGAATTATTATTGTTCTTATTGCATTAATTACTATTACTTATAATATCAATTAATATTATCATCATCATTACCACAACAATTATTAATAATAATTATCGACAATGATGATAACTTCAATGATATCAATCATAATTATCTTTAATATAAGCATAATTATCGTTTATACCTAAAATGAATAATTCGTTTGTGGGCGAGAAAATTACTACAAACGATAAGTTGAATGACGTGCACACTGGAAATGCATCCACAAGTGAAAATCGTCAGAAAATCATCGGCTTATCGAGGAAAAAACATCTCTACAAACAACACGAGCAGATTATAATCAATTCTACTAATCAATAACCGGCACTTCCAATTCTCTAAAAGAATTAATTTCAATTATTATTTATTTATTTTTGTGTAAATTAGAATTAAAATTTTTTTTATTTTTAATATCGGAATAGAATTTAATTAGAAAAAATAAAAAGAAAAAAGTGTCAAATGGAAAGAAAAATGGCAGCATCTAAATATAGCCTCACATGGAAAGGAAGAAATAGCCTTCCAAAAATAGCTCTTCCACATGGAGCAGGAGCCTACAGCTGGTGCTAGCTGGATCCCATTGATAAATATTGAACAACAAAACTGCTGCATCCATCGAGGCCACTTGGAGAAGAAAATGGATGGAAGAGTGGATGAATGGATGGATGGATGGGTGGATGAATGAGTGGATGGAAGAATGGATGAATGGATGGATGGATGGGTGGGTGGATGAATGAGTGGATAGAAGAATGGATGAATGGATGGGTGGGTGGATGAATGAGTGGATGGAAGAATGGATGAATGGATGAATGAGTGGATGGAAGAATGGATGAATGGATGGATGGGTGGGTGGATGAATGAGTGGATTGAAGAATGGATGGATGGAAAGGTGGATGGATGAATGAATGGATGGATAGAGGGAGGAAGGGTAAGTTAGGGGAACATGGATTTGGAATGGTATTGTTGGTGGTGTAACAAGATAACAGTATATTGGGAACTGTGAACTTTAAATAGAAAAGCTCTTGTTTTATTTGAAAGCAACAAAATCACACTCAATTGATGGACGAGCATCACAACCACTCGGATCCTGTCTCGTGCTTTCAAATATTTACGTTCGTACAAAAGTGGGAGAGTTATTCCTGGAAGACAAAATCACCTTTTTTTTAGCTAATAATATATTTATGGACATCTGTAAAAAATGAGACCTCCATGAAGATGGAGGATGCAGTGATAATGATGATGACGTTGATGCTGACGATGATGATAATGATGATGTTGATGACGATGATGATAATGACGATGCTGATGATGGTGACGAGGATAATGATGATGTTGATGATTACGATGATAATGATCATATTAAATGATGATATTGGTGGGACCACAGTTGTCCAGAAAGTTCAACATATTTTGTCAACAGCTCCTGGTGATGGATGATGTAATAACCTATCCTTCCAGCAGGGAATGTCAACTCAACGTTTCTACTCATGACTCCTCCCATCCACCTACGCATTCTCGAGGAGACACAGCAGAAAGCAGTCTGTAGATGGAGTTGAGTCCCCCATGGAAGCAATTCAACTCCATTCTCTGTCTATGGAGGACTCATTCATT
This sequence comes from Hirudo medicinalis, assembly GCA_011800805.1. Lineage (NCBI taxonomy): Eukaryota > Metazoa > Annelida > Clitellata > Hirudinida > Hirudinidae > Hirudo > Hirudo medicinalis. The sequence continues at coordinate 212,433 of MPNW01000277.1, forward strand.
CAAAGGCATGCATGCACTCAAATAGATGTAAACAAACACCAACGAGAAAGAAAGAAAGGAAGCAATGATACAAATAAACATACTTACAGACATGGAAACATGCACACACACGTATACACACACACACTACTGGAGGATTTAAGCTGTAAGATGGAGACTTCCAAAGCAAAGGTTCAAATGTAATAAAATATAAAAATAATAGATTCCAAATATAACAGAATAACCCCTAATAAAGTAATCACTGATTAGGGATACTAGGAAGAAATGTAATGCTCATATCAAATGAATTAAGACATTTTTGAAACAATTATAAGTATATACAATATTTTTTAATGATATTTTATTCTATTTTTCCTTGTAATTGAAATAAATGTGATTGAGTCTAATAATGAACACAAATGAAACATGCATGGTTAAAAATTGACAGCAATATATTTATACACTAACAACAACAACAACAACAAACATCAACATACAACACAAGCCTGAACAACAGCAACATACAAAGCTGGACAACAACAACAACAAACATTGAGAGCAAATAGGATGCTTGAATGAATAATGTTTCCAAGAATGAAATGTCACTTCAGAAAAACCATCTGCTTCAATTTTACTTTTAAACCTAATTAAATATTCATGAGATCTTTTTATAGCTTCGAATGAACCTCATGTTATTCAGTTAAAATAAACCTTTTTTGTGGCTTTCCATGCATCCTGGAAATGTTTCAAAAGAGAATAATATTAATTATAATAATATAAAATTAATTATAATTATATAATTAAAATATATTATATATTAATATGTTTTATGTTATATTGATTAATTATATTATTGATTAATTATATTAATAATAATTAATTAATTAATTGCATTATATTATTAATAATTAATTAATTATATTATATTATTATTATATTATATTATATATATAATTAATTATAATTATATAATTACATTATATATTATATGTAATAATAATTATTACTATTATAATTATTATAATTATTATTATTATTATTACTATTATATTAATAATGATAATGATGATGATGATAATAATAATAACAATATTAATATTATTAAATTAACATATTTAATATTATTCGTTTATTTTGGAGAATTCTAAAGATTCAAGCACTGAGGATTGGGAAACAAGTGTGAGAAAATATGGCAAAGCATTATTATTATTATGCACATTAGCATTATTATGCCCAATTATAATTTGAGAATTTTATGGACATGACATCAACCCATCACAAATTACAGAGAAAATGTCGGTATCATTTGAAAGTTCCAATTAATCATTCCGAATACCATGAGGATATTCTGATATTTTTCAAAGTCAAATAAATGTTCAGTTTAAGTCTATTAAAACAATTAATTCAAGTTCATTTAAAACAAAGCTTCAAACACAAATTTAGTTTGGTCCTCAAATCTATCAAAATTTCGAAATGTTCATTAAGTTGTGTCATTTCACAACGACGTTTGATTATAAATTGTTACAAAAGTCTGCTCTGAAAGAGCATTTCTGGACGAGAACATGTCATTTGGATGAGCTAAAATTATCAGCAGCAAAAATAGAAACTTGAAATGAAAACAACAACAGACCTTTTAATGACCAGGGTCCTCTTCCACTTCTGCGCCTCTTTGCAAATCGAAGAAAAAGCACTCAAAAACAAAATCTTCAACAAAGTATCTTACGATCAGATATTCTTCGAAACCGCAGACCGAAAGCAGAGCTGGAAGCAATCAGACAAATATTCTAAATGAGCCTAAGAATCAAAAACAGCCATGTTTTCGTTTGAGAAAGCCCCCTGAGTAATAATCACATCTTCATTCGATGATATTTATCTGTTTGTAGCAGACGATCGGCCTACGACGAAATACAAAATCGATTTTCGGAAAGAGACATCTATCGAATGCTTTGAGAGTTGCTCACATTTATTAACGTTAAATATGGACAAAATTTATTATACGCATTTGAACAATTTAGAGATTTCCTCTTTAAATTTTTGTTTAGAGCATAACATTGTTGTTTTAATGTTATTAAAATAAGCAGGTAGAAGTTATTAAATATATTCATACAAATTATTTATGTAATCTGGGAATAGTATTTCAATTTTTGTACAATTCTTGATTTTACGAAACTGGCACGATATCACTTATTATTAGCTTCAGTATGTTTCGCAATGTAATAAATTTCTTTCGTGTCATTTCAGCCAGCTTATCTTGAGATTACAGAAGAAGCAGTTTTATGAAACAACGGGGTTCATTATCTAGACCTCCAAATTGTCTGAACAGTCTTAATCTGCTAGACCAGACTATGTATTTTCTTTAAAAAGTTTTTGTTTGCTGTTTGGCCGACCTTGAATGTGTTCAATGAATGAGTTCAATCGTTTAAGGACAAGCGTGATTTTATGATTTTACGATAGAATTTTCTCTCCTTGCAAATATTTAATTCAAAGTATTAACCGCACTGCTTAGGCGAAGATGAAGAGAACAAATATTACTGAATTACGAGCATGATGAGTTGATTTAAGAATTTCAATTTAAACGAATTTGTTTGAGTTTGTTGTCACTAACGGACGACCGACCCCCAATTATGTCGATTTCATGGATTACATTTTCTTATTTGTTTATGGTGTTTAGATAATATTAATTATTATTATTTAGAAGCGATTTAATTTAAGCGAAGAAGTATTTAATTTAATTTAAGTAAGTAATATTAATAATCTAATAATTATCAGATTAATAGTAAACAAAATAACGACAATATTGTTAATATTATTATCTGTCATTAAGTAACTATGAATTTAATTTCTTTTAAATGAACAAAATTTATTTCACAAAAAGTAGTATATTTTATCGCTCGACAAGCATTTTAAGAAAAATAAAATCCTAAACCGTCTCCCATGCGTGAATGCAACTCGAACCCTAGATCCCTCCACAGAAATTATTAAAAAATTTATCAAGACAACATCCCTTTATAAAAAATTATTTAAGCCAATAACTCTGTTTTATTCTGTCCGAGTGAATAATAATCAATCAAAGAAATCCAACGGATGATTGCCAGGCGTCACATCCTCCGCAAGCCTCATGGTGCTGTGGAGGGGGTAGCTGTAAGTACTGTGCAGAAATACAGATTGGAGGACACCCTGTTCTTCTGATTCGGATTTCGAATCCTGCTCGATACATCCGGGCACTTCTCCTATGGAACTCACGTCGCTCAGTGAAGGAAGCCTAGTTTGCTGTTTCTCGTGTTTCAGAATTCTGCAAATTTCTCTGCAGTAGCCTAGATAAGACTGTTTCCCAAGTGAACTTTTCCCATCCTCGTCGTCGTCGTCATCATCATTATCAATATCATCAACATCGTCATCGCTATCATTATCACCATCGTGTCCCATGCTCCACACGGTTGTGTCTGATAATAATCGACGGTGAGGTTTTGAAATTCTAGAAGGTTGTTGTTGTTGTTGTTTTAAAAATTGATCACGTGGTTTTGCAGTGTGGGCTACAAAACCACAAGATTGGATTGACCTTCCAAAGGGTACCTCGGTGCGTGCCAGGCTGCTCATGTTTGTTATTGTATAGACGTCACAGCTGGCATCAAGCTCCTGATGCAGTCTTTCTTTTCTCTTCCTGAAATCAACTGGATAAACTCCAGCTCTTACGACGAATTTGCCTTCATCGTCGTCGAGGTCAAGGGTCACACGGCCGTCCTTCGGACATCCGCAGGCAGGGCGTCATGGAACTTGACCAAACCGCGGATGTAGGTCGAGACTTTGATTCGCCTTTCCAAGTGGTCTCTTTTGGATTTTCTTGACTGTTTCTCGAGTTCATTCCTCCTCCTCCTCTTCTTCATCCTATCTGGTCTTTCCATCTCACTGGAGTTCGGATGCTGGATGAAGGATGGAGTTTCAAAGAAATGTTTCCTGATTATGTTGTTTGGATCGCAACTCTTGCTGTTGCTGTTGTTGCTGTTGCTGCTGCTGCTGTTGTTGTCTTTGTTATGGCCTTTGTAAAAGATTTTACGATGAGGTCCTGTTTTATTCTCCTCTTGGGTTTTGAACA
>MPNW01000278.1:7380-57677 GCA_011800805.1 Hirudo medicinalis
AAAAAATGGTTATTTGTGGAATTTAGGCTTAATTCTTAATCAAAGCGAATAAAAACTTACGAGCTATATTCTATAAGGATATTATACATTTCTTCTAAATTTGAGCTTTGTGCACTGTTTTAAACTTAAGTTATTTCAAAAAATAGGGACTGGCTTAACCTTTTTTCTAGTACAAGCCATTTAAGGAGCATTTGCGCATGGAAATAAATGACTACATTGAAAATAGAATGGAGAAAAATCAGCGTGAAAACTTTAAAACCTGCAAGAGGTTGCGAGTTAGGTGAAAAATGTATGGTGCAAAATTACTGACAGCTGTGTTGCCAATGCACTCACTAGCAGGGTACACAGACAAGAAGTATTCATTTAAGGAGAGTACTGTTGCTAGACATGAAAGATTAGGGTCAATGGTTCTACAGGAAATGGATTCGCAAGAAATTCAGGAAGGAGTTCAGGGTTTGGAGATTTATGATGATGTTCCAGCAGATGATGACACGACTGTTTTTAAAGCTAGATTTTTCAAAAATTCTCTAATGAGGCGTATTCTAATATTCTGCCAAAACATCGTTGTTATTAATAGATGGTTAGAACTATGCATCTTGTCTCCTGTAACATAATAATTTGTGTACCATAAGTGAAATGTGCCGGTAGATTTTTTGGAAACACGGTTTTGCAAGCACCTTAAAAACACGCTAGAACTTATTTTATTTAATTGACTAAAGTCCGTTGCATATCTAAGATGATTTGGACGTAGAACTTATTTTCAAGAAAACACGGTATAAGAAGATGTGATCTTATTGTAGAACTTACGTAATTGTAGTTTATTTATATAGTGCCATATGCATAGCGTCAGAGGCGCTTTTTGTTAACCATTTTAGCGCTCCTTCCCCAGGGCGCTTGTGGCAGTGCAGGCTAGGTTTCGAACACGACACACTTATGGTGGGTTATGACGCCAATCATTAAATCACTGAAGTTATTTTAGGTTGAAGTTATTGAGATAATAATGGAAATGAAATAAAGTTTACCGAAGATATTCTTGGCCTCGTTAATCTGCAAAATGCAACAAACTAACTTAAATATCGAATCATTTATTCAGTAGATTAACATATTCAGTAGATTGTGCATAAATTTGAAAATTTATCAATAAATTGAGGATGACATTTCCAGGTTAGTGTTTTTATAAGTATGTTCTTATGCGATTCACTTAGAATTTATTTTTTAAAGCGTCAAAGTTAAAATACAGCTAAATTAAAGTTAAAATGTCCATCGCTGCCTACACAGGCTGTTAAGTGCTATGAGTTTTCATTAGATGCATCATTGTTATAGACAATAATCTTGGCGCTAAAGTGCTTAGAATTTTAGTATTTCAGACTGACTCGTATTAAAGTTGTTATTTATTGGAGACAATAACAAATAATTTTGTTAGCTTAAGAATTTAACCAAAGAAGCAAAATTCAACTAAACTTCTTAATAGGGAGTCCAACGTGTCTGCACCATCGAAATTCATCTACGAAACGAGGACTGAGTGGGGAGTGATGAGGTAATGACTTTGTTATTGCAGCGTATAGACCGACGTTCGTTCTGCATTTGTTCAACAAGCGCCTTGAGCACGTCAAATTGTGAGATAAATAAGACAATGTCGTCGAGGCAGAAAGCACAACCTGAAATGTCAAAGGTCAAAGTTGACTAGTACGATACTATTATTGAGTCGATCGAGAATTAAAGAATCGGCTGTGCATTAACATTGCATTACATTGATTATAGCTGAACATTTACACAACAATATAAGTGCTGTAATTATTCCATTGCATATCATTGCATATTTCATGAGGGAAGAAGAAGCAACCTGGTTCGAATAAAGACGAAGATACGGTCAGAGATTTATTCACCCCTGCCCCCTTTAAGGGGGGATTCTTCACCCCCAACATTTTTAGGAAACCCTTCTAGTGGCTGCACCCCCACTAGGGGAAAGGGGGGTATATATTCTCAAGCAACCAAAACACTAAATTCCAAATGTTATGTTCTCGGCGCATTGATTCGTGATCCATTTCGGCCCCCCGAATAACAGTTGCCAACCTCTCAATTTTGTAAATGTATGCAAGGGAGAAGTTAGATTTCAATTTAGTCTTGGCAAAGCAAAAAAAAAATCAGATGACGTCATTTGTGAAATCTGCAGCCATTTGGGGACATGCATCTACGGCTCTTACTCCCAAATGTTAAAATTCTACACGTATCCAAAAAAGGTATCCACAAAGTACCAATACATTAAAAGAAAAACCGCTAGACAATTTGCAACGTTCACTAGAGGGTCTTAAATTCTCTAAAATTAACATTTGGATGATACCTTTTGATTCCTCTTATTGCTGGCAAGAATGTGATTGCAGAGGCTGTCTAAAACGGACGTTGCAGATAACGCTTCCGTGACTTCGCTATTCATGTAAGCAAGACACGAAATTAGGTTAGCTGAAAATGAAATTTGGAATTATTTATTTGTGATCGGTTTATTAGAAACAGTTTAAATATTAGAGCAAAGTCTGCAAATCATCTTATATAGCGGGGGTTGTAATGAAGTTAAGCACGTAAAATCCAGACAGAAAATGAAATAAATTAGAATAATGTAAAATAAAAAAAAATAGAATGAAATATAGCTGATGTTCTCAAATGAAAAATGTATCATTTCTAGAAAAACTCAAGATGTTTCGTACATGTCAGAACTATGATTTCATCATCCATTGGAGCTTCCAAGTTATCAACCAAACGAAGCAGAGATTTGGACGTTAATTCAACTCGTCTTTCTGTAGAAATGACCTTCACCAGAATTATCACCTAACGAAATCAAGTGAATGACATAAACATCTCGGAAGTTTTTTAAGGTCTTCATTTACTTGAAAGGCAGCTTCAGATCTGTCAAAACGATTTCCTGAATCTAACAACTTCGATATATTATCTATGCACCTGCTACTGGCTTCTTTTTTAACTTTTTGATGAAAACCCTTATTTAGGCAGAAAATAGCAAGAGCTTTTCCAGCTTTCAATTGTATCGACTGAAAATTGCGTAAAATGCCAAAATTAATAAAATAAATGTAATTTATTAGCTCCTCACTTTATCCTCCAACTCGAGCAGATTATTAAAGACATTAAAAGTGAACTTGTTGGAATGTTTCAGAAAAATATCCTGGTTATTTTTGTTGCGCAGAACCAAACAGGAAATGGCGGTCAGAATTTCAGCCGTGAGGAGTTTGTCGTCGATTGTTTCACTTTTCATTTCAAGTTCATGGAGTTTTTCTGAAAGCCAGAACATCATTCCTTTTTCGGCTAGTTTTGTCTGCGTGTTGTGGTTATTTCTGAGAGCTAGACCTTTGAAATAAAGTTTATGTTTTTTTTTATTACAGAACAGCTGTGATTACAATGGGTCCATCGTGGACTAAACGTTATTTTAGGCAAATAATATTGTTAATAATAAATTGCGGGATAGATGGAAGAACAATTGAAATGCTGCTAGTGACTTAGTTGATTACAATTTGTAACGATAATTCATAATGCTTAAATTTATTTATTCGTAGTTTTGTTATTTATTTATAATTCTACTACTGACCGACGCTGAGATGAGTAACTACTCCAGCCACAGACATCAAAACATGGGACGACATTTTGGAATTTCTAACAATTCTCATTAGAGAATTTACAACTCCACGGTCGGCCATTTTGTCTTGTTTAGACGCGTCTTCGTGAATCATAGCCTTGATGGCTTCTGAACCTTGACAACGTTAAGTGCCAGCTCAATTAAATTATGAATTAGAATTATGAATACAATAATTATAAATTATGAATTAGAAACAATCTCTTACAATTTTTTTACGCTCACAATACACGAAGCGGACTTTAGTTATTACAGAACAAAATTTCCAGTTTCTTATTCAAATGAATCCCACCTATAAGCTGAAGAATTTGTGAATCATCCATGATCATCTCTATAAGGACACCCATGCCGATCATCTCTGCCGTCATCTTCTGATTCTCTTTACCTGAAAGACTCCACATTGCCAGGGCTGCTTTTTCTTTCAGTTCAGTAGAAAACGTCTAGAATGATAATCATAAATATGGCAAAATAAAATACATAAGATTAAGCACTCTAGCAATTAGTTTTAACATTTTTGTTCAACATAGTTAATTTAAACAATCGCAATATTTATGTAAAGTGGTTTCTTTATTTGAGATTACATGATTAACTTAACTTAACGCTTGTAAAATCAACGTAAACGTTTGATTTATTGTAATCTTGTAAAGGATAAGAGTCCCAGTTGCATCATTAAGTCACAATGATTGTATCATTGTGTTAGCAAGCAATGATTATAATCACCTTTATGAGTCCGATTAAAGTTTCCAGGCAACCAACGTTGATGAAAATTTTCTGGCAATAATTGTTTCCTCTGACAATCTTCTCAATTAGGTTGCAGGCTTCAATTTGCACCTCAGTAGCGTCGTGTCTTCTCAATAGCTGTGTTATTATCCTACAATATGAGTAAATTGAAATCATATAAATACATTATATTGAGTAATATTTACAATTAATTAGTTTAATAAATTGAATCATCAATGAAGCAAACAACCAAGCAGTGTTGTCTCCTTCTCCGATATGGTCGACTACTGCCATCTGAATTTCCCAATTGTCTTCCACAATTGCTGCCAGAGTTGTGATCGCTTCTTTTGTAACCGGATCTTTAAAAATAGAATTCAGTTGACTCTCGTTTGTATCAATAGAAGTCGAAGATCTGGGTATAAGACACGGGAATGAAAGGAATAGTGCTACCAGGTTGAGATCTGAGCATTTGGACAATTGGTCGAATGATCCCAGACTTCATTGTTCTAAGTTTATTTTCATGATTATCTGTACATAGCAACCTCAGAGTTGTTAATATTGAATTCATCAGCGGACAGTCGTCTGTTGGTTTCAGTTGGCCAATTAGAGCTTCGAGGCAGTTTGATTGAACAAATTCCAAACTCTGAGCAACACATTTATTTTTAATTAAAACTGCCTTAAAGATATTTTATGTGATCAATATATTTCTCAAATTCTTTCATTTAAATTTTGAACATCGAAGACAATCCTAATGCTATCGTCAAACTGAAATACCCCAAATGTTTTGAAATAAAATGAATCGAAATTCCTGACATTTTTTGTGATTTAATTTGAATAAATTGATTAATAATTTCATAGATTCAACAAACCATAAATTGTCGCAGCTCTGCTATGATGGCGGAGGCTCTTAGGATGATATCCCTTTGACCGGTTCCAAATAATTCGACAATGGTGGCAGCTGAGCCTGGAATTCTAGAAATCAATTTTCTCACTTCAAACTCTTTGGTGATGTTGCAAACAATTTCTGTGATCGCCTCGTGGAAAAAATCAACGAAAGTCTTTGTTTTGTTTTGGAGCAGAAAAAACAGATTTTGTACTCCAGCTATAAATAAATAAATAAAAATTAATATAAATAAACTTGGACGATAACTAGTCGATTAAAGAAATTAATCTTAGTTTACTTGTATTTAAAAACTTTGACCAATAACAAAAGCTGGAGTTGGTTAAATGAGCAAGACATTTTAATGAACTCAGAGATGTTCTAAGGTCAGATGATTTCAGCATATCTACAAGAAAATATATTTAAATATGAATGAAAAAGTCATAAATTAGAACGACGAGTATTTCGTTACTTGGAGGCGGGAATGAAAAAATCTATAAATAAACTGAGAATAATAATAACAATAATATTAATATTAATTAGATAATGAAAACAAATCGAGCCTGAGATGGTTGACCAAACATCCAGCGATATCGTGTTAATGAGAAATTCTATTATTCCGTGGCGACCATTCAATACAGCCAATTCCACCACTCCACGTCCACTCGAGTCTCTAACTCTGACGTCACTTCCGAGTTTGTAGAGCAACTGGAAGCTGTCGAGAGTTCCGTAAGTGGCACTGAGTAAAAGGGGAGTGGACTGATGTCTGAAAGGAGGTTTTAAATAATAATAATAAATAATTCCATGTCAAGTAATAATTTGATAATTCATAATTCCACTTTTTAATCATGTTCGTAGTCATCGTAATTTTACGATCAATTTGTATAACTTATTAAAAGCAATATATGAATTACATACTAACAGTTAAATAAAATATATAAATTATTATTAAATGATATAAATTCATAAGATATAATTAAATGCATTGGTATAAATTAATGACGTTGTTAATAAGAGTGCCAAACCTACTCATCAGCGGTTTTTAGTTCGATTAAAAGTGGATAATTCTGGACAAGCACTCTTATGATGTCTGGGTGGTCGTTCAAAGTGGCATGATGGATGGAGGTCCATCCATTTAAGTCTTTCGATGACATCATCACCCCGCAACCAATAAGGAAGGAAACAGTTTCCAAAGAACCAGCGTGGCACGCAATAAGAAAGGCAGTCATACCTACATTACAATAATAATCGTTACTCTTTTAAATCCTACCAAAAAACAATTGCAAATGGCCTTAATTTTCAAAACAAACCTGTCTTTACATATTTTTCATTGATATCGCATCCGCTTCCCATTAGAAGTGATATAACATTTGGTCTGTTGTAAAGAGCTGCCAATTGCAGCAGAGATAACTTGTCCTCCTCCGTTACGCTTTGTTCATCGTCATTCTCTTCTTTGTTGAATTCAATGGAATCCTTTTCACTCGGAGTCTGTGTTGGTGCCCTCGTTTCAATGAGACTGACTCGATACGTGTTCTTTCGACTTGAGGAGGAGGTTCTGACTCGAGAGGAAGTTGACTCCTGGCAGCTGTTGAGTCTAAATGCAGGACCTTTCTTCAGAAGATTCATGAAAACATTCAACATGCCGTATTTGCATGATGTCCTTAGTCCTCTCTGTAGATTCTGCTAATGAAGATGAGACGGAATTAGATTGACATTATACTATACTTCGTTTTGATAATTTCTCCTTGGCTTTTGTTTTTATGAAGTTTAAATATCAACTAATCCATCAACATTCATCTAGCCAATTATTCAAATATTATATGATAGCATGCTTTCCACTTACTCTGCACTTGAGAGCTTCTCTGTAGCCACAGATGTTCTTAAAATGCTCATGCATGTTGATATCATTAATTGGCTCAACGTTACCTCGATGCTTGTAAAGTTCATCGTTGAATTCCATAAACCATCCAGGTGGTTCTGCTTGACAATTGAAAGGCACCAAAAAGTATCTGAAATCAAGATACTTTTTATTTCTCCATGTTTCTCTCAAAGCACCTCATATCTCAGAAAAGCCCCAAGAAGAAATTTCTACACTGTAGTAGGACGTGTTTGCCAAATATCTGTATTTTTAATTAATTTATTTGTTTATTTGTATTTTTGTACTTAGCCGATCTTTTGAGTGCCTGTTGTATCCCAATGGGATGTGAAGGCACTTTTTAGTTGATCTACCATATATATATCGCCCTAGGGTAGGGGCGCTCCCTGGCGGTGCAGGCTGGGTTGCGAACGCGACATATTACGACTGTTGCTATTACGACCGCATGCAGGAACGCAACCCATTCGGCCAACCTGAACGCCTATTTATTTCAATTCTTGTCGGGAAGGGCCGAAAGACCACTAACACTGTTTAAAACCAACACAAAATAAAAAAATATTTTATTTTCTGACAAAATTCGTAACTCAAAATAATGGATATAATATGAAAACTTTGCGCAAATTGCAGATAAAATTTTGTCATTAACTCGTTTTGGACTTTAAATATTAATAAAATTAATAAAGAAATAAAATCCTTAAAGGATTGGTACTCACATTTTATTGTTTATTCTTATCAATGGATACGTTGCATCTTCTTCTTCTGATGATGATGATGATGGCTGTGACGTCACAAAATTTTGGCTTTCTTTCGTGATGATGTTGTGAGCGCTTATAATGGCCTTAATTTCTGACTCACCATCTTCTTTATTCAGAGGTTTAGGAAGGTTAATGTCAAAGGTTAAACCTTGAAAACCATAAGAGTGATTAATATTCATTAAGTTGTATTTACATGTAATTGAATTTAAGGGTCGTCCATTACTTATGTCAACAAATTTAAGCTAATTTTTGACCCTCTCCCTTGTCAATAACTGTCAAACTTTTAGAAATCCCCATATCAAAATTAGAGGTATTAGGTATTAGAGGTGCTGATTTAAATTGGTTTCAAAATGATTTATCTAATAGAAGACAAAGAGTCGTGTATAATGATGTTTGTTCCTCTGATACTGTTATTGATTATGGTGTTCCTCAGGGCTCTATTTTGGGTCCTCTTTATTCCTAATTTATATTAATGATTTTCAGTGTTCTTCGAGTTTAATCAAACTGTTATTATATGCAGGTGATATAGTTGTATATATATCTGGGAAAAATGTAAATAATCTTATTACTTCACTCAATAATGAATTAATTCTTTTTAATAATTGGTTTATTAAAAATTGTTTTTCTCTTAATATTAACAAGCCTAATTTCATTATTTTTCATTCTTGTAGGAAAGTAATTGAATGTAACTCTTCTCTTAATATAAATAATATTTTCTTTAATAGAGTCTCGAGTATTAGATATCTAGGGGTCTTAATAGATGAGCATTTATCTTAGCTCACACATAATCTCTTACGTTCAAAATCATGTTTCTAGGAATATAGGTATAATTTCCAGAATTCGGCCATTTGTTAATACAAAAGTAGCTCTTCTATTATATTTTTCTCTTGTCTATCCTTATATAACTTATTGCAATATCATATNAAAATCATGTTTCTAGGAATATAGGTATAATTTCCAGAATTCGGCCATTTGTTAATACAAAAGTAGCTCTTCTATTATATTTTTCTCTTGTCTATCCTTATATAACTTATTGCAATATCATATGGGCATCTACTTATAACACACACTTACATCAATTGAATGTTTTGCAAAAGCGGATTATAAGAATAATTTTCTTGTTAACACCTTTGTCATCAACTGTCTCTGCATTCACTAACAATAGTCTATTAAATATATCACAAATTCGTAATTTACAAACCGCTCTTTTCATGTTTTTATATGATTTCAATTCTCTTCCCAAAATATTCTCTGGCTTTTTTATATCAAGCAATAACTACAACAATCCTTCTCATTTTTTAAGTAATGCACATGAATATAGTCCTTTTTTTTTCTAAGTCCACTCTAAAATTATTCTCGATTCAATGTTATGGCCCTAGACTTTACTCCTCTAGACCTTCATCTATCAAAGATCTAATTCAATTAAATACGTGTCATTTTAATTTGCTTTATTTATTGTTTAAAAAGTCGTATAAACAATATTTATTGCGTGGAATTGTATAGTTTATGATTTTGTAAATTACTCTTTGTAAAAGCTTCCTGTATATAATGATTTATCGGGTCAGCCTGATAGCGGAAGCGTGCGCTTCCTTAAGGCTGGCCCTTTGAGTTTATTTGAATTTGTTGTAATGCTTTTACTTTGTAGATAACAGCTTGTTTGTTTGAATCAATAAAACTCAAAAAAACCCTTTAAAAAAAATTATATCAAAAAACTGACTCCCCTACAAATGTTTTCACAATTTTTAATTTGTACTTTGTAACACTTTGAATTTGCGATTATTTTATTTTGAAATAAAGTAATAGTTAAACTGAATGTTATTGTAAATTTTTTAATGTCAGCTATTTCATCTTCCCGCGGGAAAGTATTATTATTATTATTATCATTATCATAATCATTATCGTTATCGTTATCGTTATCGTTATCATTATTGTTATTATTGTTATTAGTGTTACTATTGTTACTATTATTACTATTATTGCTATTATTACTATTATTACTATTATTGTTATTATTGTTATTATTATTATTATTATTATTATTATTATTATTATTATTCGTCTAACATTATTGTAAGATTGTAACTATAGGCCTAGTATCAGATTCATCATCTCCATCATTTTGTTGAACTGATAAAATATCAAAATGTTCCTTGTGTGCAATAATTTCCATCAGTTCTTTCTGCCGTTTGGCAGCCAATTGAATTGGCTGAAGGTTTTTTTGTTGCCCCTTCACAGCGGCCCTGCTTGCGAAGCAACTTAGAGGTTACAACATATTTTGCAAATCCGTTCAAGAAGTGACGACTGAAAGACTAATAGTAATTTTATAAATCCATCTGTCAAACTTTAGATTTTTTATCATAAAAATATCGCTGTTGACGTCATTTAATCTTAACCCCCCCCCTATCTTGTTGACATAATTTATGAAACAATTAATATTATTTGCATTATGATTAAATGTAATTATAGAATTAAAGCAACCAATGTTCATTGTATTACCTTAAATATGAAAATTAAAAAGATTAAACGAATGATTTTATTTTGAAAGAATATTCTGTCCTTCAAATGATTAAATGAAGTTTTCATTATAAAATAATTACAAAAATAATTTAACGCATGAAAGTTATATTTAAGTTTACAAAATAGGCATACATTGTAACATGAACATCGTTGTAACATGAATCAGTTGACGAAAATTAATGAATGACATTTTAACAACTGACCTGTGTTTAGCATGCACTCATTTGCTTCCAAACATCTATCAAGAGTTTTTTCCGACTGTTCTGCTTATTTTAATGGAAAATGGAATAAGTAATAGAATGTCATTTAAGTAAAAAAAAAGTCCGTGGCAATAACAATATTTCACAATGATTGGCTATTAATAATTAATTCAAATCTAGGATTTGACATCGGAACGTTGCATGCCAAACCCTCTGATTGAATGAAACATAATTGCAGTCTCGCATTCATCATCATCACCAGCAGCAGAATCATCATCGTCAGCACCAACAATGTGTTGAGTAATTTATTTATCCGCTGAATGACTTTATCCGCTGATTTACTTGTCCTATCAAAACGACCAGTTTATTGAACAACTTTATCTTATCTCAAAATTTTATTCTCAAGCCTAAACCCGTTTCATGTCTAGCATCTATTATTATCATCATCGGTAGCAGCATCATTATCGTCACTATCACCATCATCAGTCGAACCTGCTGGTAATGACTTGTCGACTGACATTATTACTTTCTTTTTTAAGTTGGCAACCATGAAGGTAGAAATGAGTGCGACCATTTCTAAGTGGAACAACAGTTTCACCAAGCTCTCATCTTCTTCCAATTTACTGGAAATAAGGCGCCGCTCACGAAGCAACATGGCCGACATAGATGTGGGCAGATCTTCTAAGGAAAGTAGAGAACTGCAGAGACCCCAACTTAAAAAATCATATTTCGATTAACGTCTCACGTTATTCTGCCAATCGAACAAATTTTCACCTGGTTCTCACAAGGAAAATGTTGTCGTGTTGGAGATGAGATTCCACTCGAAAGTTGGCTCGCAGCTCGTGATTCCTCCAGAAATTCAAGCCATTATCCACCATCTTTCCTTGTTCTTCTGGATAATTTTCGAACGAACCCTTAAGAAGCGCCCAATGTCTGGTCAGAGCATCATCCATTTCTTGAGCGAAATTTTCGAGTTTTGAGTTTTTGTATGCCGGGGGAACTATTCTCACTCTTCCCTCCTTACTGGCTACGGTTGTCCAGGTTGGTGGCTGGACATTATCGTGGCACTAATTAATTAATAGTTTCGAAGTTTCTTTCTGATGATATCCAACTAACCTGGTTAAGTAGACATATACCGGTGAGGAGCTCCTGGACCAAGGTGTGAATTTCGTTAACTTTTAAATATTCAACTCCACTTCGATAAGGAATTAAAAATATTTGTGGCGACAATAACGACGGCGACGACGATACGGATCGAGGATGTGGTGAAGTCAAGGAGATGGATGGTCGGGGAGGAGCAGAATGAGACAAATGTCTGGTTGGGCAGGTAACGGACGAAGATGTAGGTGGCACCAACACCGGTGAGGTTGGGGTCAAGGTTGAGAGCGATGGCGGGGATCCTGATGACTTGGTTTTGAAGATAAGCGGCAGTCGCTTTCCAAAGGTCATAGGTAGGAGAGGCGATGATGATTTCAGAGGAGAAAATACTCTGCCCTCCAGATTGGTTCCTGGCAACGGTGTCATGATCACCAAAGGAATGAGCTTCTTTGGTCGAAAATGACGCAATACCAACTGATCTACAAGCAATGGACGGTGGAAAGATGGAGATGATAAAGGTCGGCTGGAGGGATCATTTTTAGTTGAACTATCATTGAAGCATGCTGGACTTTCAATGACCTGTTTCACTTCGGACGCACCAAAGATAGGTGCTGATTTCTTCTGAAATTCAGTAGCAAAATACCACATTTTGCCGCTGGCAGAATATGTTAATAATTCTTGGATTCCTGAAGAATCGAATCTTTCAAAAAAACACAACGACCACTTTTTACTGGAGTCATTAGTAACCATTTTGTTTTAGTAGCAATGAGAAGACTATGGAATATCCACAGAATGAAAGTGAATTATTCAAACTGTTAGCCACCTTTTATAGCCACCTCTGGAACAACAGAGCTCCACGTCCAATTACGTTAAGAAAGTGATTTTATTGCACAGGGTGACCCTCACTTCACTTAAGATTTCTATGAAACATATATTCCTACATGTATGTTGTGATTTTTCAAACGTGTAATAATTAATAACGCTCACTCGAAATTTCCTAACAAAAAGCGCTTCAGTCGCTTTATTTATGGCACTAAATAAATAAATTACAATTACAATTAAATATTTCAATCAAACTCATAGAGAGCTTTCGGTGTCATAAGCAGGCTGCGCCTTTCTCAAAAAGCTAATATGATTGTATTTGTTTTGATAATTTAAAATAATAAAATTAGATGTGCACATTAGTGGCACATTCCGACCTAAACCATGCCTAAATCCGGAGCGGTCCCTAACCCTAGCCCTACTAATGTGGAAATCCATGTAGAACTGACAACGTTTTCTGTGAGTTTGCTTTTTCCCGTCACTTCTCCAGTTATCTAATTGTTCGGATAATGGAACGACATTGAAACGGACAGCGTCTAAAAATGTGCTTAAAACAAGAAAAATAATACTTTTATTATTTTTAGTAAAATTTGAATCATCAGTACTATTAACATTTTAAAACTCGATTTCTATTCCATTCCGCACAAACAATTTTCAAAAGCAGCTTAAAGGTATGTTCCAGAGAAAGGAATTTTACTGCATTAATCCATTTTTTAAAAATCTAATGGAGCAGTTACTGACAATTCTGGTCTACCCCCTTCCACCCCTTTATGATGATCTCCTAAGCAGACGGACTCGGGTGTTCATTGCATTCAGAGATATATCATATCATTATATATCTTTTATGTATTTAATCCAAGTTGACCCAAGTTTTTTGTGATTGTCATAAAAAGTAGACCACTGTTCCGACCAAGTAACAGTAAGTCTAAATCATCACCTTTATGTAATTGACTCTAAATAAAATACCAACCTACCTACCGTCCAAGTCAAGACTATAAACGAGAGAAATGAAAGCCGTCTTCCATTCGGTAGTGTGTGCGCTTTAAATGATATGTCGAAAATATGACAAAGTGAAATTGGCCAAACTGTAGGCACACCTTTTTAGAAGAAGGTTCGGGATGCCGTCTGGGCCAATAGAGCATAAACTTTTGAGCTTGCAAAGGGTCTTAGTTGGAGTGACGGAAAACATAGAAGAGGAACTATTTTGGTGCTTATCAAAAATTTAAAAAAAAAGTAGATAAAACGCTAACAAATATGCTGTGTGATGAAGAGTGGAAATTAAAAGATTGTTTGGAAGAATTACAATGAGAAAAAACGTAACACTTCTTCCGAATCGGGAAGAAAATGCCGTGAAATTTGGCAGGAAGAAAGGAAACCGAAATTCACTCTACAATAAATACATTGTTTAAATTATAGATGGGTGCTTTTAATGGTTGAAACCCAAATTTTTGTATGAATTTATTTTTAGACCATCCCTGATTCTCAAGTCAAAAGTTAAAGGTCCAGCGCAGGGCTAAGATGTTTATCAGCATCGGTTCAAAAGGATTGTCTAGGTTGGTTTCATGCACTAAGATTTTGACAAGGTAAGGCGTTTATACTGTTTCGTGTAATGTAATCATTTTAATTATTTGTAGTTTGACTTGATCTACATATGAAAGTGATTTTTATTATGTAATGTTTTCTGTAGAAGCGGGGCCCAATCATTAATTTTAAACCGATTTGATTCTTTGAAGGAAATTCGTTTTGAAAAAGATAAATAACAATTTTTTTTTCATTTAAAAACTCTGAAATTTCATGTCTTATTGGAAAAAATTAAGAGTTTTGTGTGCAAAATGTTTCAGGTCTATGTTTAATATTTTATATATAGCAGAGCATGTTTTGTGAAAATGCCACTTCTGATTAATTCATGATTGTTTTTTTTTTGTAATTTTTTAAAGTTTGGGCTGAATTTCTTAACATTAGGACACACTTGTTATGATATGTCTTAATCACATTCATTGGATTCCAGATATTCAAGAAGCATGGTCGCAGCAGTGAATCCTTCAGAAACAAAGTCATTGGTCGGCATCCTCCAGATGACTTCAACCTCAGATAAGGATTCAAATTTCAAACAAGTTTGCTCCTTAGTGGAGGAAGCTCACAAGCAGGGTGTCAAGGTTATTATGAATTCTTGACCTTCATAATGTTATTAGATTTAATTAAACTTTTTGAAATTTTATGTCACAACAAGAGTTTATTGGCAATATTGTGATTGTTCATAATATTTATGCATTCGTGATACAAAAAAAAAATTCATTTTCCATATATATTAGCCTATCTTTGATAATTGAGTCATAATTATAATTACAAAAGAAAATTGTCAAAATCTCTATATATTATGTATATTTATATAGAAAGAAGCTTCTTTTATGGATATTCACTTATTGTTTGATTAAAAGCATTGCAAAGTTAGTTTAAAATCAAATTATTCTACATTAAATTATTTTCCCTGATGAATATGAATTGAAATTCTTATATGTTATTGAATTAACTGATATCTTTTTTAGAAAATTCTCACCTAACTTTTGACCAATTTAAGACAAATTTTATCAGGAAAGATCAGGCACCACTTTTTAAAATATAAAGCAAAATAAATAAAAGTTTATATACATAAATATAAATAAAGTTTTCCACTTCAGAGCCTCAAACATTGATGAGCTAAAATTATTGCATGGCTTTCTTTTGCATTTTATTATTAAAGAAAAGTCCCTAAAAAGTCCAGAAATATTTTGCAGTTTGTTGTAAATTATGTTTCTTGTCCAGCTTGATCCACCACATGTTTAATTGGTTCCACCTAAATTAGTTATAAAATTGAGTCAATTTATAAAATACATGTATATTCCACATTTTCTTAAGTTGTATTTCACAGCATTTCTTAATATGGCAATAATTTCTTCAACAGATGGTTTTCCTTCCTGAGTGTTGTGATTATATTGCTGAATCAACAGAGCATACTCTAAGCTTGTCAGAAACTATAAATGGAGAACTCATGGAAAGGTATAAAGAACTTTCAAAAAAGTACAATATGTGGGTCTCTGTTGGAAGCTTTCACCAAAAAGTAGGCCCGACATATTTACTTGTTTACATACCTTGGCCTTGTTATTGAATTGGTTACATTGAACGATCAAAATAGATTCCAAATTTATTTATTAGATTTAAATTGAATTCTTCTCTTGCAGTCCCCACAAGCTGAAAAGCCCTCTCGAATCTGTAACACCAATGTTATTATAGATTCCTCTGGCAACATAGTGTCAGAGTACAATAAGATCCATCTATTTGATTTTACTGGCAGTAGCCCAACATCACACCCCTTAAGGGAGTCAAATTATACTGAGGCAGGAAATAAGATTGTACCTCCGGTTCAAACGCCTGTCGGCAAACTTGGACAATGCATTGTATCCTTGTCTATGTTGTCATGCCATAATTTTTAAAATGTTTTGTAAATTATGGCACTTTCAAAATTACTGCTTGTTGGACATACTAAGCAATGTGCCATGTTCTGACATTCTCGGTGCTTTCCTTGACAAGTTTTTCAGTGTTATGATTTGAGATTCCCGGAAATGTCAACCACCCTCAGGGAAATGGGTGCAGAACTCTTAGCATATCCATCAGCCTTTACTGTGCCCACAGGGCAGGCTCACTGGCAGGTTCGTTTTGATTTTTATTTAAATTCAAGTTAAAATAAATATTTTAATAAACAGATTACAAACTATTTCAACTTATTAAATTTATGATCCAAATTTTCAAAAATGAAAGAAAAGTGTTTTGAGTAAAAATACAACCAAAAGTTCTGGCTTTATTAAAATTAGCTGATTATGCACTGATGCTGGAATTAATAGCTTTAAAAATATAATATGCACCATTTGTGCAGGTTGGCTGAACGGGTTATGTTCCTGCATGCGGCTATAGTGGCAACAGTCGTAATGTGTAGTGTTCGAAACCCAGCCTGCACTGCCAAAAGCGCCTTTGGAAAGGAGCACTGTATAAATGGTTAACAAGAAGCACCTCTGACACTATGCATATGGCACTACATAAATGAAGTACATTTACGTTACATTTACTTAAAAAGATATTGCTGAGAAGTAGAGCCATAGAGACCCAGTGTTATGTACTTGCTCCTGCACAAGTTGGACATCATAATCACAAGAGGACTTCTTATGGTCATGCCATGGTAAATATCAAATTTGTATATTTGTAACAAAAGAGAATAATTTTCTCAAGTTTGTCTTTTTAAATCAACTATTTCTTCTATTTTACAAATAACCTTATCAAGATGTGGCTTGCATATTAGACTTTGTGATTCTAATCTAATCTTTATCTAGAAATCTCTGAACAACTTTCAATATCTTTTATGAACTCTGTTTTCGTGTGCATACTCATGCTCACAGTTTTCTAGAGGCTACATATAATCCAATGATTAAGACCAATGGATGGATTAGATATTTGAAACTAAATTTTATTAATGACCAAGTCATATTATTAAGCAAACTATTTTTAAATTATAAAAGTATTTATGTTATTTATCATTTCATTCATTTTTTAGCAGCTGCACAAATGCACCAATAAATGCATTGTTGACTTGAAATATATTTTGAGATAGTTGATCCTTGGGGCAAAGTGGTAGCAGAATGTCAAAATGATCAACCTGGCCTCTGTGTGGGAGAAATTGATCTCAGCTTTCTGTCCAAAATAAGGAGGAACATGCCTGTGCTTGAACACCGAAGAAAAACATTGTATAAGCTGAGCCATCCCCTCACTTGTGAGTGAAATTTGTAGCTCAGCTTCTTATCAGTCACAAATATTAATAGAATTTACTTGGACAATTGAGGAATTTGACTGGCCATTCCTATGCAAGAATATTTTTGGAAGCTATTGATGCTAATGATACTTAGTTCTATTGTAATGATACTAAGTTGTAGGTCATTTTCTATAATTTCAGTAAATTTCACTGGTAACTGGTGAGACTTAATTATGAATAAATGTAGAAGCTTATTTGAATTTTAGTATTTCGTTGAATCTCATTTACACAACTTTGTAAGTTTTTGCACTTGTGCCAGCAGGGAGAAATTGAATTTCTTATTTTACTTATATTATTTCACTTTCTTAATTTTAAATGAAATAGCTATTAAATAAAATTTGTGATTTTGGATACAAACTGTTAACAATAACAGTTAATGTTAACATTTTAACCTGAAGTTAATTAGTTTTCATTATTTCAGCAAAAATAGACTCCCAGGAATTCTATGACTTTGGAGGTCAACAGATCAAAAGCTCAGTTGTATTTCTTTCCACTCTCCATTCTTTTGCCTTTGTCAACATATCCCCTGTCCTCCCGGGACGTAAGTATTTTATTTACTTTTAAGCTAAATGAGGAAAGAAGCAGCAAATAATTGCATATTTACGATGAATAATAATAATAAAATAGTTAGTTTATATGTTACCAAATTCATAATGTCAGATATGATTACAGAAGATATTGTGATGAAACTTTAGTTAATAGAGACCTGTTCATTATTTATTTTAATTGTTCGCTATCCCGGTTACCAAAACTTCCTCTGAAAGGGTGATATCTTGACTCAATATGCCTTTCAAGACAGAATAGCTAATTTTGATTCAGAAAAAGCCAACAAATATAGATTTAAAATAAGACTTTGCATAGACGTTTGTTTAATTTTTTGAGGATGAAAGTAAAACTGTAGCTCAGCCACTTGGAAACAAAACAGGCAGTGCTGGATAAACCTGCAGAAGCAGCAACATTATTCAATACATAACCTGCTGTTGTGGTTATACAGTGCTGGATTAAGCCTGTGGGAGGCCTGGGGCCTGCTTGGAAGGAAGGCCCCCTTTCCAACTCCCCTTTAGGGGCCATCAATATATAACGTCCACATGAAAACTGGATTTTTGCACCCTCTCTCCCCCTGTCTACAAGCATCCTCATCAAGTTATCCCCCTTTGTGGACGTCCACACACCAGCAATATAAAGTGCACATCTATCTCCCTAATTTAAAGGCCGGTACAATGACTCTACATGCGGGTATCACGTGTCCACGACAAGACAACGCAAGCTGAGAGTGAGGCCCCCTCACGACATCTAGGTTTAAAATTTATAAGTTCTCACTCGCAATTTATGGATTGAATTGTCAAAAAAAAGTAGCTTTATATTAGTACATTTTTACTGTGTTTATTGTTTTTGTGGACTTGGTGTATTGGCCCTTTTGGCCCCCCTTAATCCGGCTGTGTGGTTATATTTTTATAACCTGCTGTGCGATTGTTGAAAGTGCAGCTGTGGTGTCGATGAAGTTTAGAAAATTGATGACTGCATAGGTCTTGAGAGCACACATATTTATATCTATAATATAACAGAAAGTGCATGTGTGTGTCTGTCTGTCCCAAGAATTCCTCCCAATCTGGCTGGGGAATAAAATTAATTATAATGGATATAAAAATGAGTTTGACTGGCCAGTTTAAAAAAACAACTTGAAATTTACACACATGCCATTCTTAGGTCAAAAGTGCTATTTCAACTTTCAAGTTTACAACTTTCACCTTTTCTTAAATCGCATGAGCTTCAAACTCGAGAGCTATTGGAATCAAGGAGCGTTGTGCTGCATGGTCTAATGTTTGAGACTTCGACTCTCATGGTTGCAAACGGTTGAATCTGTTTATGGGATCTAATCACCCAGTTCTTTGAGGGCAGGCAGCTGGCTGAATTTATATATGTAGTATTACATAAACCATAAACAGATTGACTGATATACGACTGGTGAAGCTGGTTTAAAAAAGCTAGTCAATTTTATAAAATGGCCAGTTATAATGGTGCATTTGCACATTGTTATAAAAAAAGATGTTCTACCTGGCATTGCTTGGGTTGAAGCAGATTATTTTATATGAGAATACATTCATCATACTGATTTTGTTAGGTTAGTCTGTTCTGTGATGACGTTTGGCAACATTTAATTAAAAATAAACATAACTATAAATTTAATTATAATAAAAAAATTATTGAGAAATTATATTATAATACATTTTGTTATCCAATCAAAATGCTTGACAATCCACCATTTTATCCAATTGAGATGCTTTTCATTTTATTTATGTACATAGGATGATGGTTGTGATGGCTGCATTTTATGACATTTTGAACAAGGGTGCCAGGATGTGAAATGTTATGGATCGCACTAACTTTTATTACCTCAAAAATTTATTTCCCAAGATGTCCTGGTGGCAAGTCGCAGAAAGGTGCCTCGCCTGAAAGATCTCACCGATCAGGAAATGACTGATGTCTTCAATATTGTTCAAGTTGTGTCTAAAGTGCTGGAACCAATGTTTGGGGCTAATGCTTTGACAGTGTCCATCCAAGATGGCGAAGAAGCAGGGCAAACAGTCAAAGTGAGTTTTCCTAAGTACATAATTGGTCTCAAACTACCTTATTCTGAATGAGCAGTTGATGACTCTAATGACTGATACATTTTTATTTAACTCATTTCTGTTTATTGTTCTTGACCAATAATAAAAATAAACACCAATAATGTTTTCTTTGAAATTGTTTATGGTACTAATAATTGGCCTGCAACGGGTCGCGTTCCTGCATACGTCGGTAATGGCAACAGTCGTATTGTGTCAAGTCATATATGTTCAAAACCTGGCTTGCAGTGCCACAAGCGCACTTGGGAAGATTGCGCTGCATAAATGGTTAAAATATGACACTATATGAATGAAGTACATTTGACATTTACATTAATACTATAAAACAAATTATAATGATATAAAGTAATAATGATATTGATAACAATATCATTTGACAGCACCTTCATGTCCACATGTTACCACGAAAAGCAGGAGACTTTAAGGAGAAAGATGACATTTACGATAGGGTAAGCAATACCACATTGGCTTGATCTAATATCTAAGTAAGTCCTCGATTCAATGTCACCATCACCAATGAGTGTTTCTCTAAATTTGAAGCTGGAAAAGCATGACAAAGATGAAAAAAGAATCAAGAGGAGTGAACAAGTCATGGAGCAGAGGCCAAACAGATCAGAGAAGCCATTGAAAAGGTTGACTGCACATAATAGCTCATTGCAAATGTTTACACCTCAACTTTGCATATGTATGGCTATTCCAATTGTTCCTGCCTCTCATTTGATAACCTCTGCAGCCATAAATTAAATTAGTTTAATTGCAGACTTTGCAAAAATTAATTCAATATTCTGGTATTTCATACTTTATCGAGCAATCCCTGTTGCACAATGCAGGATGGTAAATTCTTAAAAAAGGTTCCTTTGGACAGATAAGAACACTGTAGATGTTTTCATGGTGACCACAGTCAAGGTAATCATAAATAAGTTAACTCAAATAAATAAACATCCTAAGAATTAATTAACTTGGGTCATGATGAATCAAAATGCCAAAAAAGTCATTTTTATGTTAGCTGTCACCCTTTGAATGCAGTTGTTTGGCTCGAAATTCAAGGTCTTGAAATTCCTTTTGAACCATGTTTGTCAAGATCTTGAGTCTGGTGATCTGAAATTGGCATGAATACATATTTTAACGAAACCATGCAATCTTGATAAATGTTGTTAGGCCTCTCCAAGAGATGTAAAAGTGCCAATATTTCTGTTGGAACACCAATTAAGTTAATAATATGGGAGTGATAGGGCAATTGAGGGTTAGTTGAAAATTAATAAGTAGTTGTCATGTCAGATAAACCACACAATCAACTCGATATAAATCATACCAACTTGGTCAACATTATCTTTCTGAAACCTTTGCATCGTGTCTTCAAGGTTCATAGGGTCCCCGACAAGTGTCGTAATTTTCTAAAAAGTCAAAATAAACATATTAAAGTTGTAAATTGTTGTGTTTCTAATATAATGTGGCAACTACAAATTTTGTCACTAAACATGTCTTTAATTTGATCAATTTCAATTTAATCTGACATAATTTTATTAGAACTTGTTTGTTTGGAGTATTGGTGCTGACTTCCCTAGATGCCTGCCTGCAGTACCAGAATGGCAGCATGGTTTTTATCTGCAGCACTCATATGTAAAGCTATTATATGATGTTCATGTAAAGCCAAAATGGTTGTTCTAGATCAGTGGTTCCCAAGCTTTTCAAGCAGATGGCCATATCTACGATTTTCGGTAGTTAAACGGGCCACAATGTTATAAAATTACAAAAGTCATGCAATATCATTCTTAACTTTCAGCAACCAAATTCTAAAACTTTAAAAGCAGTCAGTGTCAGTACTACACTGCAGTCATTTTTTTGACTTAAAATCAGAAGTTCATTTAACAATAAATTTTAAATCAGTTTCGAAAATGAACATTGCAGGCCAACTCTTCAACTCGTCTGGCCACAGTATTATTAGACAACAGAATCTGATCAAGTTTTGTTTCACACTTTTTATCACCAAGCATTCTAGTGGCAATTTAAAGGGAAGGCTTTATTATTTCTTCTGCATCAGTGAAAGGATTTTCCCAACATTTTGTTGCGAAGTGAACAGGCACATTTGATAGTATCTGAGTACAACAACCACAAGCAGAGTGAATTGTCTGACGGGGCACTCCAAGAGCATTTTTGAAATTATTAAAATATGTTCTATTAGGTATCAAGGCCTCATGGGCCACTCATTCTGACAGCTGGCAGGCCATGGTTTTGGAACCCCTGTTCTAGATTGTTCCCTAACCCTGGATGACTAAAATAGCCCTAAACAACTATAATAAAGTAACACAGATGCCATTGCCTTTGTAATTGTCATCTTTCAAAATGTTTTAAAATCTGCTCATTTGATGAATGTTAAGCAACTGAACATTTAAGAAACGTAAGCAACCTATTCTTAATTTACTCTTAATAAATCATTCATCAATATCAATCACATTTAAACAAAATCCTACCTTAAACATGTTCAATCTGTAAGGCCTAGTATTTGGTAAAACATCATCCATTCCTAATATAAAATATAATATATATAAAATATATAATATAAAAAACATTCAGTAGAATAAACATTTGCAAAAATGACTAATGCTGGATGAGGACTTGCTATTTCATCTGTGGAGGTGGTGTGTAGATCAAGTAACACTTACCCAACTGCCAGAATGGTATGACTATTGGGGTGACTTTGCATTCAGATATAAGTCTTCCAATACCTATGATGAAAATCAGATTTTACTAACTAAAAACAAAAAAATAAACTAGTTATGGCACAATTAGAAATTGCTAAAACAATTATTTAGATGAGAAAATCTAAATGATTAAACAGTAAACTGAATAATTAATCAGTTAGTTACATAAATACGCAGGCATGATCAAATAAGATCATCACCAACAATTGCCGATTAGTCTGATAGAATTCCAAACAGAAACTAAATATTAGCCCAACAACAAAAATTGCATTCACCCCACTTTAATCTCAATGGGTTCTTCCTGCCATTGACTTTGCCTAAAAATGGTATTTTGTTTATAACAATCTGAGTCAATCTGAATAAATAGCTGAGAAATTGATACAACCAAGCGCAATAATAACTCACTAACGCAGCCTAGATAGGCATAAAATGCATCATAATTAAGTTGTCAAATAAAAAAACTAAAGCACAATTAAAATTCTGACTGAGCTGCTACCTTCTGGAAAAATGTGGACCCAAGACCCATTGTTGAGCAGCTCGATGCAGAAGTCAACACTCCTCTGGTAGACCCCATCACCTCTGACAAGTGGAACTGTTTGACCAAGTGCAAAGAAGGTTGAGTGCCACTCTTTTGTGAAGACCACATCTGAGGCCCCAGTGGTCCATCTCATGAGATCATTTCTATAAGTGAGGTGACGCCATTTCAACATCCCTGTAGAAGTATGCAGTAACATTTATAAATTGGAATGAAATATCTTGTTTTCAATGCAATTGCCTCAGTTCAATAAATAATCTGTATTAGGACATTATATATATCTATCAGTTAAAAATGCAAGATTTTGGTTGAATAATCAAATCTGGCAGATAATGTTAATATCGTTTGGCTTCAGCAAAAGAAAACAACAGATTGATGTTAATGAATTTAAATAGTTAAACTTACATGCGAATAAAATAAGTAATAGAATGGCTACTTAGTTACCTAGACACAATCCATTATGGAAGCAACATAAATTATCCATTAAATAAAAGCACACAACTGAAGCTAAACCCCAGATAAGTGGTTCATCCAAACATGAATGATGGTTGCAGACAGTAATCATAGGTGTCCCCTTAGGTCTGTTCTCAATGGCATTATACAACGTTTCAATGTTGTGAGTCCTCAGATCATTAAAGAAATCTGTTAATATAGGTCATAATTCAAACTTATTTCTTTTGAAAAAATAAAACTTTCTTAGGAGGCTACTTACTTGTAAATATTTTTGACGTAAAACCAACGGATGCCATGGTGAGCCTGCTGGCAACCTTCCACATCAATGGAAAGTCATTGATGTTTGGTGGATATGGCCATTTCACTAGCAATGGCATTTTTAACTGTCAATTCAGTTCAGCCTGTGTGACAAATTATCTCTTATGACTTGAATGACTTATTTTTCCAAATAAGACTAAGGAAATGATTTTAAATATTATTTACTTCAGTGTAATACCATCATACTTTAAGCTCATAAACTCTTAAGTCTCCCTGGCTTGCATGAATAGATTCAAATAGCCAATAAATTTTGCTTTCAATAAATAAATGGAAGAAGCTATGACTACAATCACAATGTTGTAAGCACCTTAGGAATCATTCTCTAATGCTCCTTAAATGATCATCCACAAAGCCGAGAAACTAACATTGCGCTCATTTCCAGCGAGTTAGGTTATTTAATAACAATCTTAAATTGTCTAAATCACTTTCCGATTCCCCAACTGCAAACCTTTTAAATTAAAGCAAAACTTCCCAACAACGATCAAACACCTTCAAAGTTAAATCTCTTTTTAAACATTCAGGCGATGGCTCACGTGTAATTTGATTGCAACATAATGTGAAAATTTTAATTTATGTAATTTTAAATTAAATTAAAGAAAATTATTTATGCAAAATGTATTATACCTTAAAGGAAAAAGCCAAGTCTTATACAAATCAAACAATGTCCAAATCATCTTAGTCGTGCAACGGACTTTAATCAAATAAATAAATAAAAAATAAATAACAAATCAAACAATCATACAGACATGAGTTCAAGCACTAAAGCCTTAAGTACGGGAACGAAATATACCTATATTCAAGCATTACTTGAGTTTGATGTTTCACGAATGACTTATCTTTATTTATTTCGATTCTCCTTTTATAGACCTGTCACCCAGCTTAAAAATAAAATAATAAGTAATCACTTAAAGATTTTATAAAAAATTTTCTCTATTCTTTAATAGGTTTGGTATCAAACACCTGTACAGACATGAGTTCAAACGCTGAAGAATTAAGAGTACTAACGCATGAAATATATGTATTCAAGCAACACTTACATTTGAGGTTTCAAGATTAATTAAATTTCATAGATTAAGAATGTATCGATGAACGAGCTAAACAAAAAGTTGGATTTCTCTAAACTGCCTTAATAAATTAAGACATCCTTTATTACTGAGCTATGCTTTCGACAAAAATGTTGCTATTAATTGTTTAAACCATGCTTATTTGCAATAATTTGATTATTATTCGTAAGTGTCTATCAGTTTCATTTTCATTAATATTCCTATGACAAAATTAAGATAAAATTAAAATACTCTGCCATACAATTGAAAAGATTACTTTTAAACGAAATGATGATATAACAAAAGAAGCAGCTGAAGATGGTTTGCTTTGACGAATTTGAGTCTGTTTAAATTTAACTGTAAAGTAATTTTTAATTATTTAATAAGATTTAATTTTGCAAAAATTAGCGGATTACATGGAAAATGCAAATGTGTTACTTCAACTGCATCCCTACATCATATCATATGATTCGCGGGGTGTATAATTTGTTCTCTATTTCGGATGAGATCTGATCTTTTAGTTTTAAAGTTTTTGTGCACTGAAATATTTAGAGAGCGTTAAGGTTTGATTGGCCAGGTATATCATTTAATAATCGACATTTGCGAATAACAGTTGAAGCAGTTAGCTTCGTTTATGTCATGTTTGTGTAACAAACTATTAATATGAAATAATGCGAATTTCAAAATCTGAAATTAATATGATGTTCTACTCGGTAATTTATTTTATTTTCTCAAAATAAACTCTTGAATAAGATCAAATACTATAAAAGTGATCTAAGATGTATATCATTTAAGATCATATTTGATTGTACAATTATTGAATTCTTGTGGTCTTGATTAAATAAAATTGAACCACTGAATTGAAATTGAGAAAATTAGATGGTATAATTTCAGAATTATTTTTCTCCAGACCTCATTCTAGCTGTTAAAGAGTTTTGCAAGTGCTGATTATTGCTATGGCACGATGGAGTTCGAGGCTTGCAGCAGCTCTTCTTAGGAGAAAAGCAATAAACTTTGAAACGTCTGGGAGTGAAGGTGGACTTGCAAGAGTACTCAACACATTTGATCTCACCACATTGGGTGAGTAGCACATCTCATATCATAATGAAAACAATGAGGATGCTTGCAACATTTTCTTGCTACAATTATATTTAATTCTTTGAACTCAGGAATCGGATGCACGATTGGCTCCGGAATCTATGTTATCACAGGTCAAGTGGCTTTGGAAGCAGGACCTGCTGTCCTTCTATCTTACTTCATTGCGGGATTTGCTTCCATATTTGCAGGTACAAATATAGCTAAAATATAAATCATAGTAATGCTTACATTAATTAAGTTGTTTTCTTCATCATTTGTTAAGTTTAAATAGTCAATTTGTTTATGTTCATCAATAGTAAATATCTTCACTTTCATTTTTCCCATTATATAAGGATACATAGCTACTTTGTCACAATAATGTAATAATTCTGTAACAGGTTATTCCTTAGACAGGAATTATATTCCCTTAGGATACACCATTTGTATATTTCATACACCAATAAATCTATTTCTTGTTTATATCTATTTTTTGATTTATGTTTATTTCAACTTATTTTTTTAACTTTTCCTGTGGGTTCGGTTGTTGGTTCAATAAATTTAAAAAAATGATGCTGTAAGTTATTATCCAAATAAATTTGTTATCACTACAGTTATTATAATATGTTCTTTTTCCAGGCCTTTGTTATGCAGAGTTTGGAGCACTCGTTCCTAGAGCTGGCTCCGCCTATGTTTATAGCTATGTGACAGTTGGAGAGTTTATGGCTTTTGTGATTGGTTGGAATTTGACCTTAGAATATATCATTGGTCAGTTTGAATTTGAATTCAAAATTGTTCTACACTAGTTCAGCAACATACAACTTTATGTTACCAGGAACGGCAGCAGTTGCCAGGGCAACGAGCGACTACATTGATTCAATTTGCAGCAATGTTATCAGCAACTGGTTCATTTCGACCATGCCAATGAAAGTCTCAATATTTTCTGAATATCCTGATCTTCTGGCTCTTGCTATAATCATCATATTGACAGGTGAGGGATATGTTTGATGATTGAGTTAATGAAACCTCTTTGCAAATGTATTCCTGACAAAATGCTTTCTTTTATTAAACCTATATTTATTCTTTTAAATAGCTATCCTCTGCCTTGGTGTGAAGGAATCTTCTCTGGTGAATACAATTTTTACCATGTTCAACCTTGGCACCATCCTCTACGTCATTATTTGTGGTGCTTTCTTGGCTGACATCAGCAACTGGCACATTCCAGAAGAACTTGTGAGTTTTATGTCTTAATGAGTTGTAGTTTGTTTTTAAATTATTGAAATATGCACCAACTCATGCATAACATATTGTGCAGATATAAATGTTGCATATTAATAAATTATGCCTATTATCAGGTGCCACATAAAAATGAATCAACAACTGATAAGACCTACGATCACGGAGGATTCTTCCCTTACGGCGTGACGGGAATGTTGGCCGGAGCTGCCAAGTGTTTCTATGCCTTTGCAGGATTTGATGTTATTGCTACCACAGGTTGCTATATTGCCTTTGAGATGTTGATGCTTAAGTTTAAATGCATTCGAGTACTTGTAAGGTTTGTTGGAGTATTTGTGACTCCGATTAAAGACTATTTCTGCTTATAATTAATCCAGGTGAGGAGGTCATCAACCCTTCTAAGTCCATCCCTATCAGCATCACCTTGACCCTGACCATATGTGGCATTGGTTACATAGCGACGGCAGCCATATTGACTTTGATTTATCCCTACTTTGCCTTGGATGCCAGTGCCCCTCTTTCGATGGCATTTTATTCCATTGGATGGCCTGTGGCTTACTACATCATTAGTGTTGGAGCCATCTGCAGTCTTGCTACTGCGTATGTTTAACAATTACCTCACTTATATTATATAGCTGCATATATTAAGCTGATGTTAAACCTTCATTGCTCTTTTTATTAAGACTTTTGACTGCCATGTTTCCGATGCCACGTATAATTTATGCCATGGCCAGAGATGGTCTTCTGTGGAAGAAATTGGCTAAGGTCAATAAGAAGAGTAAGATGCCTGTGAGAGCCACCATATTGTCTGGTCTTTTAGCAGGTTAGTTCATAAGCTAATTCAGAACATTTGGTTGTGAAAGCTGTTGTAGCTCACTGTGAATCTTGCTGAAAATGCATGCAGTATGTTTAGTTTGGTATTCCAATGCATGAGGGATTACTATGTACACATACAATGCTTTTAAATACTTCAGGCATCATGGCAACATTCTTTAATGTGAAGCAGTTGGTTGACATGATGTCCATCGGAACTCTGTTGGCTTACACTCTGGTTTCGGCTTGTGTGCTCTTGCTCAGGTAGTAAATTCCCTTAATGTCTGTTACATTTGTCATGCATCATATTACTAAGGTTTTATGATATTTAATATTAATTAACATTATAATTGCAACTTTTGTTGGTCGTTTTTTTTTAATCTGTTTGTTCTGGTTTTGTGTATTTTATGTTTGCCAAATCCAGGTAAGGTACTTACTCTACTTGAGTCATGTAATTGATAAATATTATTGGTTACTTGGAATTATTGAATAATAAGTGTCATCTCATTATCCAGATATGAAGTCTATTCAGGGGATCCAATTAAGAGTGAAGATGATGTTTCTGGAAGAAAATATCCAACACCCAAAACTATTTCAGTTGTCAGGGGCTTGCTGATTGGAATAAGTAAGTGTTGTTACCATGGAAATGTTTCAAATAACAAGTTTACAAAATAAAAGAAATAATGGCATGAATGTTGGCATAATGGGTTGCCATACCCGCTTGCGATGGTAATGGCAACAACCGTAATGTGTCACGTTCGCCAGCCTGAACCACCAGGGATCGCCCTCGGGTAGGGGCACTATATAAATGGTAGAATGATTAAAAAAAGTGCCTTCACGTCCTTATGTGCTTAGGACACTCGAAAGATTGGCTAATTGCATTTGCAAAATAAAAATGTGTCTCTTTATAATGTTTTGATGGAGTCTTTAACAAAATTTAGGTGGATTTATAAATATTAATGGAGTAATATTTACATCAGTAATAGATAATTATTGATAATTTATCTCCTTACTAATCATAAAAATTTAATAAAAATAAATGTGACTTTACAGTTTTGACTACAATATGCTTGGGTCTCACATTGGATAACTTGCCAATAATGGGTTGGTGGTACTATCTTGTTATTGCCATTCCTTGTGTCTGCATCATTGCCTTCATTATTGGCATTGCTTTCCAACCAAAAAACTCCAGAGTTCTCACATTCCAGGTAATTTAGTTTTGATGTGTTTGATGTGAGATATAATTGAACATTAAATGAACAAGTAGGGTAATAATATGCAAATGGTGATGGATTTTCAATGGTGTTGTATATTCTTATAACAAATTTTTTTATTTATTGTTGTTTTCAAAGAGATCACAACTGCTCAACATGGTATTTATTTGACTTGTAATCTTGTGGATCAGTGATTATTCTATTCACTCAGGTTCCTTTTGTTCCTCTCATTCCAATTCTGAGTGCTATGATCAACATTTACCTCATGCTCCAACTTGGCATCCAGACATGGGTTCGATTTGCAGTGTGGCTAGGAATTGGTTAGTGAATTATAGGTTATTTTGCACATTAATGGTAATAATGGTAATGGTTTTAGAAATTACTAGTAAGTTTTTATTATTATTATTATTATTATTTAATTTGTGGACACCTCCTGATAATAATTACTTTGTGTGATTGAAAATTTTAGGTGCCATAAACTATTTTGGTTATGGAGTTAGATACAGCAAAGAGAGAAAGGTTGTGGTAGAATCTGTTTCTCCAGACAGCGATATTTATGGCAACGAGGAGCTCGATGTACCTGAAGAGGATGATGAAGAGGCTGAAAATGACGAAGAAATCCTGGGAAGTTTCCCAGGAGCAAGACACTCGAGCCTGGTCAGAAGGAGTCGCACCGCATCCACGATATCGGGAACATCTGCCAGATCCACTGCACCCGACGAAAGAACGCCACTCATCTCATAGATCTTAATCTTAGCAATGTTCTTACTGTGTAATGTGGTTTAGGCTGAATTTTCAAATCATAGCGTTAGGTGCCTTATTTTTCTTAAACATTTTTAGATTATATATTAAGTGAATAAGATTTCTATAATATCATCAACATGGTTATTATGGTTTTAATAAGCAATAAGTTTTTAGAGAATAGTGTAATATTGGAATGTTTTTCAATTTTTTTTCCTTGCATGTTCATCTGTTTGAAAGTATTCACCAACATCCCATTGGTCTCCATTTTGTAGGAAAAAATTTTATCTTTGAGAGCACAACTATTTTTAGTTACTTGCAATTTGTAAATTAGTTCTAAGAGTTTTCAGAATTTGGGACCATGTGTTTGAACTTATCTTTATTTTTATTCATTTGAATTTCATGTACCTGCTTTTCTGTCTTTGTATCTGCATTTTGGCATGCATTTGAAAATAGTTTTGGTTGTTGGTTGATTTAGTTGCATTCGTTTTTACTTCAAAAAGATTACTTTATTGTCTGAAATGATTTTTGAATGCTGCAATCATGAGCTTTTATGAGATGTGATAAAGAGATGTACATGAATGCAATTACCATTTGTTGTAGATGTATTTATCTTAATGTTAACATTCCAGATGTCTGAATTTCAATTGAAATATAATTTTGCTTTATAATGATTTAACTTTGTTGGCTATGATTTATCAAAATTTTTCATTGATTTTCAAAATATTTAAACTCTAAGATTCTCTACCAATTTGAAAGAGCTCATACTTAATCGGAATATAAACCAACTTTTATTAATCGAGTGTATTATGCCAATTATTATTGGAATAAAAGTTTCAAGCTGGCACAGAGTGCTGTGTTCATGTAAACAACATCAAAGGCAACAGTCTTTATGTTCTTTCTTTTCAACCCAGCTTGGAATGCCAGAGGCGGCTCTACGTAATGGATCCTATTTTGATTATGGTGGCGTATGTTCAAACAGAACTTCAAGACCACTTGAATATTGAGGGTAGCTTTTCTTGAAGAAAGTTTTAAAACAGAGTGAAACCCGACTATCAATATTTGTGATAGGAGGGTTAGGTTTGGATATGTTCCAGATCTGCGGGCCAGCATCGTCTGAGCTCAGCCAGACCCCTAGGTTACGGACTGATTTTACTGCTGGATCAGGTCGGAGAGGATAATTGAGTTGGGAGATAGTTCAGAAGCACGTCGGCCGGAGGAGAACCACATCATTTTAGTTTTGCTGACATTCAATTGGAGGCTACTGCTGAACAACCAGTCGCTGATGGCTAGGGAACGACCGGGGGAAGATTTTTGGCTGGGGCCGAGATTCAGGTGCCGGGGAATAAAATGCATGTTTAGAGATAGAACCTTCTAACGTATTGACAGTGTAATAGTCTTCTTTTTGTTCCAATCCTTAAAAATATTCATAATGCTAGCGTGGAAATTCAGTGATATTTAAGGTAATTCCATCGTTGTCAAGCTTCATTTCTTAAATTACCCTCATTAATTTTATAAACATTTACTAATATAAAAACTTGTGTTTTATACTAGTAAACTAGTTTTATTACTTTTTTGGTTATCAACCTCAATCAAATTCCAAGAGATATTCAGACTTTTGGGATGCAGTCTTAAAGGTTGAAGATGAAACTTTGGCAATCGCAGGAGCAGGAACTTCAGTTAGAGGGACGCCTCCCTGAATCCTGTTGCCCCTGACTTTAGGCTAGAAGCAAAAAAAAAAGGTCATCTCTTCAGGTTGTACGAGGTTTTGTCCCCCTGAAAAAGCTGAAATGAGCAGCCAGAATGTATCTGAGGAGGCGGTAATAGAGTCGTACATGAAGAAAAAACGTTTAGGTGTCTCAATAACCCTCTTTCCTTCTGCAAAGTGTGCCGGAATGAGTTGTCATCCTTGGCAAAGCTGGGAAGAGTGTATTTAGGCTCATCTCCCAGCTCAAGTGATAGTCTGATCGTTTGTCCAAGTCATTTCAGTTATGCAACCGACTTTAATCAAATAAATAAATCAACAAGTCAAGCGATAGTGAAAGGGCGTTCAAAATGGCGAATTGCATTCGGAAGGACAGGCAAATGTCACTCGATCATGCCCTGAGCAGGCATGGCGATGTGGAATCTTTGGTTCGACAATGGCATAGTCATGCATACTCTGAGGTATATGCCTCTCGAGTTTTCCTTGAGGTTGTAGGATCGCACATCCATCATAATCACGAGCTGATCCTAGCCCTATCAGCGATGACTTACCAGGCGCGCATCCTTTGTTTGTGGACATCCTCCTTTGTCCTGACTGGCTATTTAAGAAGCTACGTNCCAGGCGCGCATCCTTTGTTTGTGGACATCCTCCTTTGTCCTGACTGGCTATTTAAGAAGCTACGTCAGGGCATTCTTCCCTTCTCTCTCCTACTCTTCCCGCTACGTCGCTACGCTGCTACTCCAGAATTGTTGTCAGTCGGAGCATTGTTACCGTTGTTGTAAATAAACTTTGTAGCGAACTCGTCTTCGTCGTCAATGCCGCTGTCGCTACAAGGTCCAAGTAGTATTAGCGCCTCTCGTCTCTGTTGACGACTTCTCTTTTCAAAGTACCATTCTCCAGGTTGACTCTTTTATGCAATAATGTGTTAACATTACTGTTTCTTAAGTAAAACATCAGAGCAATGTGTCAATCCACATCGATGCCCCAAGTATCCTGATATTTTATTCCACGAAATGACAGAATTTATGATAACTTGGATTCTGATATGAAATAAAATGAATGAATGTTAGACAATCTTTAGGGTGGCGTAAGTCCATCAATGAACCTCAAGGCCACCGAACAGGTAAAGAGTTCGCATTAAAAAAAGTACTTAAATTTCTTATAAATGATTTACGTCATCCCCGGCCAAATCCCCGCCAAAATTTGCCGGGGCCGATTCCTACTGATGGCATCCATACAGTTCGAGAACCTCATAGAAAGAGCCTAGGACTGATCTGGGCCCCAACAGTCCCGGATTTAAGCATGGTCGGGATGTGCCGCTGCACAGGGGCCTCCACCAACCAAATACAAAAATTTCAATTTCAGAGTAATTAATAGATTTATTGCAGTCGCAAATGTCACACAATCTGACAGTACTACGCTTCACACATACAGTTTGTCATTGTGATACATTTGACCTAGTAAATAAATAAAGTCTTTTTCTGTATTTAACGTATAGTGTTAAAGTAGTGAAAAATTCCGTGCTTTTACCTGCTTTTTAACCTAATATGGGTTTTAATATAATACGGGCGTTGACCAGAGACAGGGACCAG
Organism: Hirudo medicinalis; assembly: GCA_011800805.1. Classification (NCBI taxonomy): domain Eukaryota; kingdom Metazoa; phylum Annelida; class Clitellata; order Hirudinida; family Hirudinidae; genus Hirudo; species Hirudo medicinalis. Next base: position 40,776 of record MPNW01000278.1, read on the forward strand.
ATTTGACTCCCATGGAGTACTGCATATAAATATGGGACCCAGACTTGAAGAAGGATATTGGAACTTTAGAGAATGTCGATAAGAAGAGCCAGGATAATTAAAGGATCAGGATCCCTGAAGAGAAATTAAGTTGTAAATTGACAAGTTTAGTAATAGGGAGAAGCAGAGGTGACTTCATAGAAACAATCAAGATATTAACAGGTAGAGAGTAGTTCCACGAGGTATGGATGTAAGCTTTTATAACTTGTTAGAATAACCCAACAGATTATAACAGGACAACATGCAAATCAAAAACAACGACTCAACAGTCAGCATCTGGAGAGCTGCAGGTGTTCTAAAGAACTCTGTTTCAGCTCGAGAGTGGAAAAAGCTTGATAGTAGACAATATATTCGAATTCGGTTGAACTGTTGAAATTAGATTTATCAAATAGCCCTTATTCTTCTTAAGCCAATATAAATAAATTTAAAGTTCGGCTAAGTTAATGCAGGCAATAAAATGTCGATTTTTATTTCTATATGATTTTAAGTATATCTACTTATACAGTGAAACAAATAGATATACAGCGGTTAATTTTTTTTTCAATTATTTTCTCGCCATCGGGTGTATCTTTGTAGAATTAACGTACCAATTCAAACAGTGGCTCGGTTCGGAGGCGCATCTGGAGATAAGTCGCGGGATAATATGAAGAATTTAGAAATTTGCTCTTATATAGTGGTTATTTGTTTCCTTGTTATTCCTTCGCTCGTCAGATGCGGGAAACCGGTTCCAAAAAACTTCATTGTGTGGGGCCCTGGTATGGCACAGGATGCTGTATTGCCAGTCAGATACGTCTTTATTCAACCAGTTGACGAATATGGGCTGAAGTTCGTCGAATATTTGTTGATTCTGAGTGGTTTATTTATAACTCACTAAATTACATACAATTAGCTACTGAAAAAGGAACGATTATAATTAATGAAAGAGTAGCAAGATTTGTCTGAGCGACTCCATGGGCATTGCGTTTTATGTGTGATTCAATTTTCATCTTACCAATTCATTTTTAGATTTTTGGTAAATTTGCAGCATCACAGAATCTCTTGAAAGTAATTTCTCTGTGAAATTTTCTCATCCCCAAAGCCAATACTCTAGGATTTTTCCCCAATTTATTGATGTAAAGGATGGTGAGTGAAGCCTTCATCACAAAATTTGTATGGCCAATCATTTTAATGCAATCTCAGAAGGAACATGATATTCCAAAATGTTAAAAAGCAAACAAAGCTAGGGAAGATAATCCCCTTGGTTTTTTTTTTTTATAGATTTTTGCGTCTATTTTAAGATGCTTTAAATTAAGACATGTTAGAAAAAGTTAAGAGAAGATGTTGTAAAAATTCAAATACATGCATGGGATTACTATGACATCCTGCCGAATTATGCTTCCATTATGCCACTATTTTTGCATTCTTCAAGTTGACAACTAATATCAACAATGTCACTCTCAATAGTCATATTTTTGTTAATATTTTTTTTAGGTTCCTACATACTCATGTTTCGCATGCATCAATCTTATGAAGATCTTAGAATGGATATTACCTACGAGGATCAACATGTTGGAGATTCACCATATGTATTCAAGGGTAGATTATTAGTTTTACTTAAACATTCGCCTTTTAATTGATGAAGTCAGTTAGATGACTTACAAGAATCTACAGAATGAAAAAAATGCTTATAAAAATGTAATAAGTAATCAGATTTAAAGAGTTTACAACCTCTGAAGAGGTGGATGAGAAGGAATGTTTGCATTTTAGAAGGGAATCATTGAAACTATTGTGGATTTGGATAAGATGGTTTTTGTAACACTTTAATGTCATTCTTGTTTGAAGGTTCTTTGAATTACATTTGGTAACTGTTTCAAATGTTTTCTACGACCTCATTAAAGTTTCAAGCTTTTTTTCTAATCTTAACCTTAATTGCTTTAAGTCTTTCTTTTCCTTTTATTGGACATTCAGGAATTGCATCCATTAATCAATTATAATCACATACAATTAGAGCTTTAACTGCTCAGAAGGAAAATATTTCCTGATTGTTGGATATCCTATGCAGTGAATGTTACAGTGTTTTTTTTTAAACAAGCCAAAATTAAATTACAATAGCTTAAAATATGGGTAAAGAAAAAATTGATGACAGAAGATTTTTCTGGAAATTAAATAGTTCTATTATAAATTGTTTTCACAAAGAACCTTGGGGAGTATGGGAGAATTAATTCTGGTTCATGATATTTTTTTGATGTTGGATTTATATAAGGGAATGAAAAGATCCAAATTGTTAGTTAACTGAGGCTGCATGGCAGGTTTAGTTGAATCCTCATGGCAAGCCTTTTGCAGACTCCTGTTGTCAAGCAGGAAATTTGCATGAAATATTCAGATGAATAGTTTAGTTGTGAAGTCATCAGATATGTTGGCTGAAACATCATTAATGATATTTAAAATAAGTTTGGCTCAAGAATACCTAGTTATGGAACTCCACTGTTCGCACCATGGGATAAGGATACGATATTCGGATATCGGATAAGAATCTTCCTATGCTAATGATTTGTATCCAATCTTTCAAGGGGGTCTTCTTTCAATAATGTTTCCTTTCATTATTGCTACAAAAGCTCCATTGACAGATGAGGGAAATGATCTGACATGAAATAATCATCAATAAATACCTTTGAAAGAGGATAGTTTGTAGAAACATTGTTGATTGTAGTTGCTGGGAACAAGCTGTTTCTAGTGGTTTTAATGAAGGATCGGAGTAAGAGATGGCATGCAAGATGATAGATGGCCTTGAAGTCCTTTAGGACTTACGCCACTTTAAATTTGTCAAACAATAGATAATATCTTCAAATCTGGGGTTGAAATCTGTCCAGCAAATGTGTATTGAAGTAAGATGACAGTTTATCAGTGAGAGTCAACATAACCCTCAATTCCTCATGAAAACTCTGATTTATGGTCATTGCAAACCATCTCTTATTCAAATATTAATTAAAACAATAATATTTGTGGAAATCAATGACATTGTTTACAGTGGTTCTTACCTCATGTTTTTAATTACTTGATAGCATTCAAACCTGACCTGCATGATAGGAATTGATTTTGAAGAGACATTTCAATAAAAGATCTTGATTCTTAGTGCAATTGCATGCTATTGTTATATAGAAATGTTGTAGTTCATCACTAGGTAATATTGTTTTACTTAATTGTTAATGCAACTGTTTTATTGGAACTGAATTTCATAACAGCCATGGAGGATTCTAGGTGGTCAAGTTTTATAATCTTAATTTTCATTATTTTTTAACACCTTTCATTGTCAGTTTTTAAATTAAAAGTTGGTTTGGTTTTGGAATTGAAATGTTCTCAAGAGTCTAGAGACAAAATAATAGAATCACATACTAATTATAAACTATGGTGAAGAATATTTGGAGAAGACTTGTGATTGAATCTCAAACTTGAAAGCAGATTAACAATTAGATCTCAATTGCCCAACAACTTGTGGATCAGCAACTTAAATTTTACTCCATATTGCACAATAAAATTTTTTCATATATTATTATAGATTTTATCCTTGTTACATGTATTAAAATTTATTGGTTTAATTACATTTGGATGGCTTAATTACTATGTCAAGCTTACTTTTTTTTAGTTTAATAAGCAAGATTAAATAAAAGGAAGGTACACATAAAGATGTTTTCTTAATAGTGAGCAACCATGGGAGCAATCCTTTGTATGTTGGCACTTTCAGGCTGGATGTATCATGAAAACTGTTACTGTCCTGTCAAAATTGAGCATTGGCTCAATGCAGTCAAGTGTAAAAGAAATTATGAGGAAATGGACAAACAACTGGATAAATTGGGAAGCATTAACGCTTCTGAAACCTACGAAGAGATCTCAAGATTTTTCAGCAACCCAGGAGCTTTCAGTGTTGTCCACTATGTCATTAAAGACAACAAGGTTGATTGATTCATACATTTTCTTTGTCTGTTAATGTGAAGAGTAATAGAGAATTAATCTTTCTAAATTTGCATTATAGTTGAGTTCTATTTATTTGGAGATGCGAGATTAGCTGCAAGTCAGAAGTTTAAATTTAATTAACTGGCGTAATAGTTTTAATTAGATGAAACATTTTAATGCAATTTAAGTGATAATTTTAAGGCTGAAGATTATTATCTTCCTTAAATATCCTATTTTTGTAATTTCGTTGACAGATTTACAGGAGGACCAGAGGTCAACATGTCCAGTTTAAGACTTTTACAGACTCCACTCTCTTGTCTTTGTCAAGAAAGGCAGTTTTACACTAATTATCTTAGGGCATTTATTATTATCATAGCTCAATCTAAAGTGTTTTTAATGGTGTTATTGCATGGTGTTGAATAATCACTTCTAATGAACTTAGTCACTTTAATGTAATTTAATTATGGCATTAAAATACATACCATGATGTTGTTATCCATGAAAATTAAATGTATATAATAGATATTTATGGTCTTGAGGCATAAAAAATACCAAAAGTTCATTCTATATGCAGATGTTTCTTCCTGACATGGAGTTTTTCTTTAATCTTGGTGACTATGCTTTGGTTTCAAAAAGTTACACAAAGCCTGTAGCCATGTTTGCATGGGGTGGGCAGAAGGATTCCTATGAGCTGATATTGCCAACCTATGAAATTATGACCAATACATTGAACAACTTATACTCGTAGGTGTTCCATAAACAATCCCTTTATTAATTAATTGCTAACAATTGGGAAGTTCTCCACATGTAATTTTCTGCATTTGTTGATTATGCAACAGTATGCCATACATCTTTACATAGATTTGTTTTATGAGAATTTTAGGAATCTACTTTACTGCACTTTCTACAAATTTCGCAAAAAGTTTATTATTATTTTCCTGCAGTTCTTATCTGGACACTTTAGGCATGCATGGTAGAGGCCCAAAATGGTCAGAGAAGATTGAAAAGGCTTTTTTTCGTGGGAGAGATAGCAGCTTGGCTCGAATGCAGCTTTACTTTTTATCTAAAGATAATCCTGACCTGATAGATGCCAATATTACCAGAATGTTTTTCTTTAAATGGCAAAATGTGACAACAACAAAGGATGTTCCTTTTTTTGATTTTTACAATGTAGGTTGCAATAAATACTGAGTAATTAGTGGAAATTGTCCAGATGCTTACATTAACTTATACAAATGCTTGAATGTTTAGATTAAACCTATGCCTTCTGCTATAAATTTCTTTATTTTCTGCAGTACAAGTACATCATCAACATGGACGGCACAGTAGCACCTTATAGAACTCCATATCTGCTTGGTAGTAATTCTCTGATGCTGAAGGAAGAATCAGACAGCTATGAATTCTTCTATAAACTCATGAAGCCAAATTATCATTACATCTCCTTTAAATCAGACCTTTCTGACCTCATTCAAAAGGTCAAATGGGCTCAGAGTAATGATAAGCAGGTTGTCAATGAAATGCATTCATGCTGTTATGAAGATTAATTGTGTTAAAGCCCATGTGATAGTTTATATTGGATTAAATTAAGTGCAGATTCAGATAATTTTTAACAGGCACAGCAAATTGCCTTAAATGCCAAGAGATTTGCCTTTGATAACCTTCTGCCTGAACATCTTTACTGTTACCATGCTGTTTACTTTCAGGTAAGTAATTATGTGTGTTATAAGCTTTTTCTGCAGCACTAAAGTTTTGAAATTGTTTTCAGAAATATCAAGAGAGACTTGTCTCAAAAGTAACAGTTCTTGAGGACATGGAACATGTAGAGCAAGCATATGATGAAGGCTGTAATTGTGCCAAATTCAACAAGGTGAACTTTCCTAGATTTGTGAACCATGCATCTCAAGTTTATGGCATGATTAGTTTTAATGGAACAGAATTAAATTTGACCTTGTATTGTGACAGAAATCACATTTTAAATTTCATTAGCCAAAACTTTCTAAAATTCCATTTTAGAGGGATGAGCTCTGACCTCACAAGGACTCTCCCAGATATTTTATGGGAGAATAAAGATGAATAACCTGTTCTGGATTTCTTTTCAATGTTTTATCTAAATTGATTTAGCTAAGAAGATGCTGCAGAAATTGATAAAAATGCTATTTTTGTGGTTACTTTGTTTTGTTGCATTTCATGTAAGCAACATTAAGTCAGAAAGTGCCTTCTCCCACATAAACTTCTGCCTAAGGTCTTGCAAGCCTTAATGCAACAATGTATTTAAAATTAATTGATTAACAATATTAATTTATTCTAAGCCTCTCATTTTGACTTTTCTGTTAGACTTTTTGGCTCACTATTTCTTGGAAATAAAAAAGAATCTGCCCTGTTGGTCTTAATCTAACACAAATTTTCATACTTGTGGGCTGATTTATTAAGGTAAATTCAAGTGGTTCAGTGGCATAAATATTTAAGTATGGGTTGGTGGCTCACATCATTTCCAACTGTGATGGGTCTCCTAAGCCATCTCACAGGAGTAATTATTCTGATAGATCTAGATAGTGGGAAACATTTAATGAGACAATAACATCCTCAGATAAATGTATAACATCCCAACAGAACAATAGAATGATGTCAACAGCAGGGGAATAAATGGCAGAGCAGATCCAAATAAGAGGCTATGGAAGAGGATTGAGTAGGACTCCATGAACAATAGCCCAATCAAGTACAAAGATTCCAGTGGTGTCATTAAGGGGATCCTACTAGCACTGCCCAAGGTCCTATCAACATATACATTTTACTTTAAAATACCTTAATATTGATGGAGAATATGACCATTTCAGTTATTTTATACAATGCCAGCAAATTATCTACCAAGCTATGTCAATAATGCTCAAATGCAATTTCTTCAACATTTAACTTTATATCAATGCATCAGCACTGTTATGAGGTGGCATTTAATTAACCAGAATTAAATGCAGCATTAATCAGTGATGGGAATGCTTACTTGTGATGGGTGGCAATGGAATGGAAACATAGAACCACATTCATAAAACACAAAATGTACTTCAAAAACATCTCTGTAAAGAAAACATGGTATTGGAAGTAATATTAGAAATGATTAACAGAGTAAGAAGTAAGAACAAATTCTAACCCTGCTTGGTGAATATGAGTGGAAATAGACTAAAATTAGCAATGCATGTTAGGAATAGATAATTCTTTGAATCACTTTTGGAGTCAAAAGCCAAAAGTCTGGAGAAAAAATATGCAAAAACCAGGATAACTTTTACATTGCATATGTTGTGTTCTCTAAATCATTGGAGAGATAAATTTAATGCCAAAAAAATCTCCTAAAATGGAGTTTTTATAAAGTGTAGCAAGTTAGCTTTTAATCTATTGGCAAACATTTAAGTGAATGTTTTTGTTTGCTAGTTAATTAATCAGTTTGTCAAAACATTTACTTCGGCCTAAAGCATTGTTGCAGAAGAAAGCGCTAAAAATAAAGTACTAACGTCAGGGGAACTGTTATGATTAGAACTGCTTTTTCATGAACATGCCATCCAAACATGAAAGAGGAATAGGCACATAGAACCAGTGCCCTTACAAGGCTATTGGCTTCTTGCTTCTGCTTCCAAGCTATTTTTAGAGCAGGCTATGATTTAAAAAAATTTAATTAAAAAATACAATCCATTTATTTGTGCTATCTTTTTCAATTTGATAAAGGTAACTGCAAATCTCAAGGAGAAACAGTTACAAATAAAGTCTTCTTTAAGGATTCACAATTAGAAAGCATTGAAAATTCTACCATCATGAATGCAGCAGTGACAAGAAACGTGTGCACAGGCCTGATTGGGGGAAGATAAGCATGTTCAAATTCTTGGACTAAACCCCCTGTCATGGCAGCCCTTGTTTGTACTGGAGACATGCCCCAAATTTTTGCTTAGATCAAAAATATTAATAGAATTAAGGTATTCATAAAGCAATGAAATATTCATAATATTGGGAATATGAGTTCGGAGAAGGAGGAGCAGAGTAATCCATTTATGCGGCACATTGTTCCACTTGAAAATAATATTTCATAACATAATAATAGGGTCAATAAACTTAAAGTTAAAAAGAAGTTATATGACAAACTGTGTTTGCAGAATAAATAACTATCTAGGAAATTCATTTTCAATAGCTTGTTTTAGAAATTACAAATGTCTTTGTCATTTTTCCATTCCCACTTAATTAAACTTTGTTGTGAGATAAGACTATAGACACATACATAAACTCACCAATAACAACAAGTATTTTATCCAAAACATTATATATTGCCCAGAAATTGGGAGCCCAATAAGCATGACATAGGCCACGTTTAAATGGAAAAAGTCTTGAAAGTATTTCTGATGTCTGTCCCTAAAGAGAATAACAAATGGCATTAACTGAATGCAACAACATGAAAGATAACCAAAACTAAATTATAATAAAACCAAATCATGACAGGGATGTGAAGTTCAAAGATTTCAATGGTAAAACTTTTGAACATTAAATTGGTAGATTTTCTTGTGACAATATCATAGAAATTAATTTTAATTCAAAATAAATGATGATGATTGTGAAAAGAAAGAAGTGTGTTGTTAACCTGCTTAATATGTGTGTTGTATCCTTACTTTTATGTTTGTTATTGTCTACAACTAAACTCTAATAAGTGTGAGAGATCAACTTGAGAAGGGAATTATTTATTTAGTAAATAATCTTTTCAAGGTCACAACTAAAGATACTGAATATTATATTACAATAAATACCTAAACTTAATTATATAATAATTATCCTAATTATTATACCACTACAACACCTCCCCTTCTATATGACTTATAGTTGAACTCATCAGTTGAGATGATCATCAACATGTTGACATGATTCTCTAATCTTGCCTCTGTTGAAAGGCCGTTAAGTCATACCCTTTTGGTTGGCTCTCAAATGGTCCACATTTAATCTTGTTCTCTGCTGTTGGAGAATTATAGGAACTGTTGCTAATAATTCCTTAATTAAAACTCCTTTGCAGCTTTCTTGTTCTTTTGCCATTCTTTGTGGTTTCTGGTTCTCTGGTTCAGTTCCCTGACACCTGTTTGCTTCAACTATCTCTTTACCCAGAATACTCAATTTAACTTCACGATCCTTTGATCGTCCTCTTCCACCTCCTTTATTTGTTAGATCCCCTTTGCCCGATCTTCTATCTAATCCTCTTCCCTCCTTTAGGGAAAGCTGAAGGTCTGTTGGTGATACTCTCGCTTTGACCTTCTTTGGTCTCACCGCTTTATCTATGTCTTGGTGCCATGATCTCATGATCACTTCTATTTATCCTTGGATCCTCTTTCTCGCCAAGGTTCTTCTCAGAATTCTCAGGACTATTCCTCCCTTCTTTTCCTGAGTCAACTGACACATTCTGTTCCGTCCTTCTCCCAATGAGATTTTGCTTTGGTGGTGGTGGGTCTCGGTCTTCTTTGCTAGGGAAGTTCCGAGGACTCACGGATAAACCGAATTCGTCCTCCATGACTTGACACCCATTTGCTCCAAAGGAATTCTCTATCCCAAGAGCCATGTCCACCATTTGTGTCTCTGGTGCCCACAGCACACTTCCTCTGGTCGGGCCTCTTTCCCGAACCATTCTTCAGAAACGGTATCCAGAGAACTGTCACCGACTAGGTCTTCCATCCTCGACCCATCATTGTTATTTATTTCTTCTGGGAACACCTCCTCCCCAAATGTTTCCTCAAGAACAATGTTCACCGAACTGACATCGACTACATCCAGCTCTATAGTAGTGTCAGTAGTGCTTAGTTCTTGGAATGTAGCCTCACATATGACATCCTCTGAGATGACATTGGCCAATACCCCTTCAACTCTCATGTCTATGTCTCGAGACTCATCTTCCTCATCTGATAACCTCTNATACCCCTTCAACTCTCATGTCTATGTCTCGAGACTCATCTTCCTCATCTGATAACCTCTCGATGGTCCCACTCTCTATCTCCCTCTCCAACGGAATTGAATTGCAAACTGGCTTACCATCTAAAAACATCCCAATTATTGCCCACATTTGCTCATTTTGCTCTTTTTGAGCAATACGATGTTTTTCATCCCGCTCCATGAGCATTTTCATGAACATTTCCATCATCGTTGATGATTCTTGGGTGTTCGTCATCCTCGTCGCCAATGTTGTAAATAATCTTTTCGAGGTCACAACAAAAGATACTGAATATTATATTACAATATAATAAATACCTAAACTTAATTATATAATAATTATCCTAATTATTATACCACTACAACAATGTGGGAATATGATCAAAATAAGTAACTATCATAAATTGGACAAGTTAAGAAATATTAGCTGTTTTGTAAATATTCTCATATGATTCTCTTGATTCCACAACAAGGTTCCAAACTTTGTGAACAATGAAAAAAATGCATGTAAGATCACATAAATAAAATTCAAGCTATTAGTTGTTTAATAATGAGTACAATTAACCTACCATTAAGACAAATGGAATAAATGTAATAGAGAATACACTAAGTACAACCAATCCCAAGCCTGCTACTTTTGAAAATATTGTTGCATAAGATTGTCTTTCACCTGAAAAATGTTGAGGCAATTCAGAACTTGTTAATTTGGATATCAGTCCTTCATTACAAACATTTTCCCACTCTCAATTATCATTAAATAATTAATTAATTTACCTTTTTTATTAAAAATAGACTTCTTTAGAAGGTATATTCCAAACACAGGGGCAATATACAGGAATATATGCTTCATGCATAGAAGCACTGAGAACCAGAAGGCTGCTTCAATGAACCTTTCCTACAAAATATAGATAATTTATGCACTTTAATTTCTCATTAAAAGTTATGCTTACATTTAATTACAAATTAATTGAATATCAATTAAAAAATCTTAATTGATTGCCTTCAAATGGAACAAGTCTGTAAAAAGGTATTGAAGTATGAGAGTTTAGAAAAGAGATGGATTAATGAGAACAGATATCAGACTAAAAAGAATTGTGTCACTCTTGTGACATGCAGTGCAGTACTGATACAGCATGTAAGCAGGTAGCTGATTAAGACCTTCTTGGATTGAAAATGGCACTGTGCGAGCCTTAACAAAAACTGGTGTTGCTTCTGATTTGAATTTTACTACAAATTTGAAATCTTTCAAGCATCCCATTTCAATTTCAAAACATTCTTTGAATTCCTCGCACAGTTTCTGACATTTGTTCTGCAAGGTTTTGTTGTCAGAATCTTCTTTAATTTGCAAAACATGGTTCTGCAAGAGCTTAGACATATCAATTTTTAAGTTAACTGGCTTTTCTGCCTAATATATCGACTTGTATATCCCAGTACTGTACTGCACATCATGACAACTCATTATATAAGGAGTTCTAAGCTCTTGCTATCTGGATGACTGGGACCTTCCTAAGACCAATGACAACAAGCATGCAGAAACTGCTCAATAAAACAGCTAAGTTTTTATCATTAAGTGGTTTTAAGATCTCAGCATCTAAATCACAAGCAGTTTTATTTACAAGCAGCAGGGTCAAGAGGAGTGAGGCCAACATCAGACTTCGCAATGGAAAGGAACAAATCCCCCTGCCCCAACGGCCACCTTCTTAGGAATTGTCCTGAACACAAGACTAAGTTGGTTTGCTCACTCAGAGGCTGTCAAGATACATTGCATGAAATGACTAAATGCAATGAGAGCTATCTTGGGAAGTTCTTGGGGTGCAAGCAAGTCCAATCTGCTACAAGTCAAAAGGGCCACCATCCACTCTGTCCTTGACTATGGCTGTGAGGTGATAGACCTGGGGTGCAAATGGATCAAAAACACATACAACAAGCTTCAGTATCAAACCCTAAAGATCTGTGGTGGCATGAAGGGAACGAGTGCCTTGGCTCTGAAAGTGGACCTACATCTTAAGAAGCTCTTGGCAAACCACTCCTTCAGGCCTATCACCACTAAAAATGAATCTGTTAAAACTAAATACTTCATTTCAGATGGCAGGAAGTCCAAGTCTCAATCTAGGCTCCACTTCAAAATGAAGAAACGAGGTGAGACCACCCCATACAAGAAAGTGAGTCCCTCCTTCTGGCAGACCTCCTAGGAGATATTGAAGTGGACACTCCCACAATTCCTCCTGGGAGACTGAGGAAACTGGTGATCGACACCTCGAATCTCCCCTTCGCAGCCGACAACCCTCTGAGGATGCTGGCAGCAAGAGAGATGATGGAAGATCTACAGGAAAGTCTCGTTTGTTAAACGGATGCCTCGCAGACTATGGACAACAAGGCAGGAATCGGGATATACATACCGAAGAAAAACATGAACATAAGCCTCAGGACATCAGTGACATCAAGTCACAGCTGCATAAGTTCCATTGAACTAGCAGCCATTGAGGACCGTCTGGTTCACGTGAAGGACTCTTATCAGGGGAAACATTCGATATAGTCATTTTGAGCTATTCCCTTAGCGCCCTAGAGGCACTAAAGGATTGCAATCAAATTGACTGAGATATTAAGAAAACTCTTAATATAACTTAGAGATAGACTGCTGGATACCAGCTATCAAGGATGTCAAAAGGTCTGTGGCCTGCAACATCATCCAACAGTGGCAAACCAGATGGGTCTCTGACCCACGAAGCCAACACTACAAGACCACAGAGAAACTCATGTCAACAAAGAGCAAGTTCCAATGTTCCTCAAGGAGGAAGGAGGAAACTCCACATTGGAAAATGTGCTCTGAATCAACACCTGTTTCTCCTAGAACATCATCCAGATGGAAAATTCCAATGTATGCCCTCAGGAGGATGAAAATGTCTGGCATTTCCTCATGGAATGTCCAGCCCAATTAGTCCTGAGGGAAGAAGTAAGACTCAAAACAAATCTGAGATGAAATAGCTTAGCAATCCAATGAGTGGACATCATTCGTAGATGGATCTCTGAAAATCAGAGTCATTTACTTTATAAATAATTTGTTTAAATTATAATAGTCCTATTATTCTACTAATGCAGATCATTTCTTTTACATAACTAACACTAACAAGTCCAAATCATCTCAGTTATGCAAAGGACTTAATCAAATAAATAAATAAATAAGAGTTCTGGGCTCTCTCATGTGTGGCAGCTCTCGTGTTGTAAGTTTGAGTTAGTTATAGTCATGGTGATAAAGTTGTAATAAAGTTTAAGTTTATATTGCTCTTTAAAGTTGAGTTAATTATAAAAGACCCAACAGTGACCACTTAAGAAAACAACAGTCCACCGATTACCTGATAAATCTTCAAAATGGACAAAAGTAGAATTCCAAACAAAATGCCATTATACTGAAAATGAACATCTACAGAGGCTAAGGAACAAATGATTTATGAATTACTGAGTGGTTATTATAACATGTATCATCATCATCATTATTATTATTAATGAGTATAAAAGGATACGATCCACAAGAAATAACCCAAAATTACAGAGGAAAATGATAGCCAATGAAAGATGGGGAAATGTATGTCTTGACTTTTGCTGTTTGAACATCTTCATGAGACTATTATGAAAAATGAAAAAGACTGCTATAAATCATTGACACAAATCAATCAATTATTGAACATACATGTTGCATAAACACATATGTCACTGTTTTGATAAATAACATAACAAATTAAAATAATAATAAATAAATACCTTGTAATTAACTGAAAATATAATATTTTGATACTTTTATTGTCTGTCTTAAATTCTGTAATTCATTGAAAAAGTAATCCTTGATTATTTGTGACAAACTTTAAAAGTGACAACCTGAAAACTGCATACATATAAACCATCTCTGTCAATATGACTGTGAGTCTCTGATAAGTTATTGTGGCTTGACTAGCATAATCCAGGTTGTCTACATCTAGCATTTTATGGTCAAAGAACATGGCTGGATAAGATAAGCCCTTTTCCATCCAAACAAATAATGGTGGATAGTCTATGGTCCATTGTGAATTGTTGGCTTTGTACCATTGACTCAAGGGCAAGCTATGAGTTATGGCCAACCAATTTCTATGTACCTCAAAATCTGTGGAACGACTGAAAGGTTAAAAAACAATAAAATGTAACTTAGTTTTATTTATCATTTTAACTTTACTAAGATATAAGGCGTTTTTACAAAGTATCAAAAACTACAAGAGTTGAAGTTTTACAGAGATGTTGAATGTTAAAAACAACATAGTTCAATGTATTGTTGAATAAGTGTTATTAAACAATAATTATTATAACATAGAAACTTGGAAAGTTTCAATTAGAATAATAAACAGTACTAGTTTTACTAGTACATAATGTAAAGCACGACTGCTTCATCGATAGCGATTCAATTACTATCCACATGATCCAAGAACAATCCTTTAAATATATAGTTTAAATATATGAGAACGATTGAGTTTGTCCATAAAAACTAAACAAAATACCCAAATTGTTAGAAGGTGAGAGTTACGTATACCTGCAACATATTTATTTACCAATAAATTGAACATCACAATATAGCAAGATACAGATAAGCTTAGTGAGCACATATTGAACGAAAACTAAACTTAGACTTACTATGCTGGTATTAACAAACTTTTGATGCATGATAGTATCGCAACCATTCGCCAAAAGAAAGACGAGTCTCCGTCCTTCCACATCGCTAAATTCACTTTTAATGATGTTTTGATAATGAAGTCTCGATAGGAGAAAAAATGATTAATTCATAACATAATAATAGGGTCAATAAACTTAAAGTTAAAAAGAAATAATAAACAAACTAAAAAATTTATGGCGTTTTGAATTGAAAATATTTTTTTAAATTTTAATTCATTGTACACATAATTGTAGGTAATTGTGAATTTCTTATTTTTTATGGTGTATTCTTTCATAGTAATAATTTCATGAAATTAACTATTTCCATTAGGTATATAAAAAATTGTACAGCGGAATGATCCAACTTCTCCGATATATCAGGCGTCATTCCTCAAAAAGTAATTCCTAAATTATTTCATTTTACCGCGTTTCAGTTTCTAAATTGAATTTTATTCCAATATTTGTTGCAGACTGGCAAGGCAAAACAGATAGAAGTCGAGAAATGGGGAAAGAAACCGGAAAAAGAGCTTGTAGCGACAGCGGCATTGACGACGAAGACGAGTTCGCTACAAAGTTCATTTACAACAACGGCAACAATGCTTCGACTGACAACATAACTGCTGGAGTAGCAGCGTAGCGACGTAGCGGGAAGAGTANTTAGCTTCTTAAATAGCCAGTCAGGACAAAGGAGGATGTCCACAAACAAAGGATGCGCGCCTGGTAAGTCATCGCTGATAGGGCTAGGATCAGCACGTGATTATGATGGATGTGCGATCCTACAAGCCCTTAGATAATACCATGGGTATTTACTCAAGTCACCCCAAGCGCCCTCTAAAATCTGCGCAACAGGTAATTATCAATTCTTTGCAGAGCTCTTTCCATAACTTACATGTAATTTCTTATAAAAAAAAAAGTCCTATGATATTACCAAAATACTTGAGAGCGCCGAAGTGACAACAGGGCAAGAAATACCAAGCAGCGCGAAGGTATCAGTTACCACTTCATTATATAATTGGCTTCATTTTCCATATCATATCATATTTATAGGTGGAATCCAAACAAATAGAGGACATTGTGATTTTCGATGAGGAAAACGACAGCGCAGAAGTATATCATAGAATCTTGTAATTGAACTCTTTAATTTTTCATTTATTGTTCAAAACAATCCTTCTGCAGCCTTTGCCCTTTCATCATCTACTTGGGATCTGAATGGGTTTCCTCAACGGACATCAATAAGGCCCAGTCGCTACTGAAAATTAAATATCCGAAAATTGGAGGTAAACCATTTTATTAAAACAAATTTAATAATACATTGACAATTCCAAAATTTTCAGCCTTTATGACTCCGATTTTATAAAGCGTGGAACCTCTACCTGCAGAATTCAATGCTGGACCGCCCACAACAAATTTCGTTCAGATTATGAACTTGGGTTCACACTGGGTGACTCTATCAAACCTGAATTCCGGACCGGATGAAGTTTATTTGTATGATAGTTTAAACTACGCTATCAACGAACAAGCAAAGGACGATAGCCAGAAATTTTATTCAAGGTCCGGTGCTCAGAATCATACGAAAAGGAGTCCAGCAGCAACAAGGTTATGACGATTGCGGCCCTATGGCCATTGCATTCGCACATTCACTGTGCTCTGGCAATAACCCTAGTAGTTGCAATTACACCCAGAAAAATCTCAGGGAGGCTGTAATCCGGTCATTCTCAGATGAAGATATCGACATACCTATGACAAGAGCAAAGGTAACCTAACATTTGTTCGCAGTGGTTCAGAAAATAGTCATTTACTGAAAATAGTCATTAAGAATGTTAATGTTCAAAGATGCGCGAAGACTATGGTGTCATAAACTTCGAGGTCTGGTGCGATAGTAAACTCAATTGGATCAAAAATCCTAGGAGGAAGAAGGAAGTTATGGCTTCGTGCGACAACTGCCTCTGATGGTATCACCGATACTGCCAGAGGATACCGAATCGCGTCCTTCTGTATGGAAGTGATTGGATCTGCAGTCATTGACCCAAAATTCGTTTACCTCCTTTAGAGGAGTTCGATGACAATGATAAACAATGAAAAATAAAATAATAAAAAACAAATGCTTATATTCTATATTCTACATTCTACATTCTACTTCGATAAGAACATAACAATTGGCGCAGTCGCAGGATAATTTTTTTTACTTCAAAATAACTTCGATTCAACATGGCCGACAAACTTAACCAAATTGTGCAAGCTTTTTCGGAGATGCTGGCCAAGCAAGCAGAGGAGCAGAACAACAAAATGCTTCAACTAATCCAGGGTTTACAGTCAACC